>CAUYRH010006103.1:0-10889 GCA_963574655.1 Perodicticus potto
TTCCTGTTTTATTAGATTCATTGTACATGGTTTTGCTGAAATACAGAAGTTTTTATATTGTAAGATATTGATAAATTTGGTGTAATGAGAAATTGAAAAAAAAAAAAGAATCAGACAAAGACAACTGTCAAACAGAAAAGATCTGTTTGTGCAAATATGATACATTCAACTCCCCAACATTCCCAGAGGATCTACTTTATGCCTAGGAAGCCAAAGAACTAAAAATATAGTCAAGATTATAATGAGATCTAAATCCCAAGCAGGGTTTCTCATTCCTCTTCTACCACAACAAAGTCATATTTAAATGGATAAATCTCCAGTCACCTCTGAAATAACTGATTTTTTTATAAAACCACCAAGCATGGTAAAAAATAAAATTATTTTTAAAAAATTAACTACAAAAATTATGCCTCACAAATGCTAAAAGAATGTATGATTGTTAGTAGAATGTCAGTAATACTCTGTGGGCTAGGGTATAGATAAGGTATGTTCAATTGCTGGCTCACCTGCTCTTTGTTGCTCAGGGAAAGCTATAGATGCAAGTTAGTAAGAAAGTACAAAGCTCTGAGTACAGTTAAGAAAGCATAAAGCTCTGAGCACAGTTCTGTGGGAATGCAGAGGCTGGTGTAATTACTTCCAGTTGAAAGGTTAGGACTGGCCTCTCCAAACCGGTGACCAATTCTTGATTGAATTTTGAGTCTTGATTGAATTTTGACAAATGTATCTCCAGTTTCAATTAGTTGGAATATCTTGACTAGAGACACAGTAGAGAGGAAAACACAGAAAACGTTTGAGTCCCAACAATTAGAACTGTAAAATAAGACAAATCTGGGATAGAATTAAGAGAGTGATGGATAAACCCTTGAGACCTTGAATATTAACACAATTGCTGGATCATAATAGTCTCCACAAGACACCTTAATACTGAAACCAGGCAAGGACCTTATAAGAAAATACCAACATCTCTTATGGTAATAGATGCAAAATCCTAGCCATCAGCATACAGCAGTGAAAGGATCATACTTCATTACTAAGTGTGATTTACACCAGGAATGCAAGGGCAGTTCAACATATGAAAAATTATTTGACAAAGTCCAATAAATTTTCATGATTAAAAACAAGAAGTTTAACAAACTACACATAGAAAATAATTTTCTTATTCTGATAAAGATCATCTATGAAAAATCTCTAGGTAATGTCATATTAAATAATGAAAGACTAGACAATTTCCCTTAAGATCATGTACTCTCTTACCATTTCTATTTAACATAGTATTAAAGGTCTTAGAGCAATTAAACAAGAAAAAGAAATAAAAAACATCTAGACTGGAAAAAAAGAAGTAAAATTATGTCTACTTTTAGGTAAAGTGATGTTCTTTATAGAAAATCCTAATAAATTCACTTTTAAAATGATTATAACTAATAAGTGACTTTAGAAAGGCTGCAGGATATAAGATAAATATATAAACATCAGTTGTATATTCATACAATTTGCAGTAAACACTCTGAAAATTAAATGAAGAACATAATTCTGATTTAATTATATCAAAAAGAATAAAATACATAAGAATACATTTAACAAAAGAAACATGCTCTGAGAAATATAAAACATTAGTGAAAGAAATTTTTAAAATTCTAATTAAATAAGAAAACATTCCTATGTTCATGGAACCAAGGACAATTTTCAAACCAAAGACAAGGACAGCAATACTTTCAAATTGATTTGTGGATTTATACATTTTCTATCAGAATCCCAGCTGACTACTTTGTAGAAATTGACAAACTGATCCTAAAATTCATATTGAATTTCAAGGGACCCAAAATAGGCTTTAAAAACCTTTTAAGAAAATTAGGGGGACTCATAATTTCTGATTTCAAAACTTACTACAAAGCAATAGTAATCAAGATAGGGTGTTACTGACACAAGGATAGACACATAGTTCAGTGGAATATAATTGAGAGTCCAAGAATAAGCCATGAGTCTATAGTCAACTGATTTTTAGCAAGCAAACAAAAACCATTGAAAGAGATAAAGAATAATCATTTTGACATTGATGCTGTGGCTGCTAGATAGCCACATTTAAAAAAAATAGCATAACCTCAAATCTTCATGACCTCAAATTTTCCATGAGATTTTTAAATATTGCAACAAAAGCACAGGCAACAGAAAAAATAAGTATATTTGACTTCATCAAAATTAAAAGCTTAAATGCATCAAAGATATTATCAAGAAAGTGAAAAGACAACCTACCAAAGGGAAGAAAATATTTGCAAATCGTGTATTAAATAAGTGTTTAGTATCCAGAATATATAAAGAACTCTTATAAATTAACAACAAAAGATAACCCAATTTATATAATGGGCAAAAGACTTGAATAGACATTTCTTCAAAGAAGATATACAAATAGCCAAAGTCACAAAACAGTACTTAACACCATCAGTCATTAGAGAAATGAAAATCAAAACCATAATGTGATACAACTTTATACCCACAATTTTTTAAATTTTTTATAATTAAAAAAATATTCAAGGAGAATATGATGAAATTAGAAACTCATACCTTGTTGGTAGGAATGTAAAATTATTCAGCTTCTGTGGAAAATAGTTTGGAGATTCCTCAAGAATTTTAACACAGAATTATTATATAACCCACTAATTCCCTTTCTAGGTATATAATTCAGAGACTTGAAAATAGATGTTCAAGCAAAAACATGCATGCAAACATTCATAGTAGTATTATTCATAAAGGTCAAAATATGGAAAGAATCCAATGTCCACCAACTAATAACTGGATAAACAAAATGTGGTATACCCACACAATGGAATAGTATTTAGCCATTGAAAATAAGAGAGAAAGAGAACAAGGACAAACATTGTAAACATTATGCCAAGTTAAAGAAGCCACACATAAAAGAGAACATATTGGGGGATTCCATTTATATGAGATGTCCAGAATAGGTAAATCTGTAGAAACAGAAAGCAAATCAGTGGTTGGCAGAGGCAGAAGGGGTGGGGAAAATGGGAAATAATTGCTTAATAAATATGGATTTATTTTTGGTTCAATGCAAAGGTTATGGACTTAGACAGTGAGGGTGGTTGGACAGCATTGTAAGCTGCTGAATTTTACACTTCAAAATGGCTAAAGTGACAAGTAAAAACATGCACCAGGAAGGACAGTGAAAGACAAGGGACAGCAAGAGCAGCTGGGAAGATAGGATGTGCATAAAAAGGATAAAACATGCCAAAAAATCAAAATCAAGGAGAGAAATGAGAGGAAAATAAATTAGCTTACTAAAAAATTAAAAATTTGTGAAAATTTCAAACATTAGGGATAAAATTAAAAAGCAAGGCATAGACTAAGAATATTAGCAACAAACAAGGCAGATGGTGGTGTGTGTGTGTGTGTGCCTGCATATGATGTACTCACAATTAAGTAAAAAGCAATCACACAAGAGGTATTAAAACATGAACAGAACAAGACATACAGGAAGCCTCTTAAATTTGCAAAAAATGTTCAGTCTCTCTCTTGTAATTAAAGAGAGGCAAATTAAAGCAAGATGCCATTTTTAGTCCATCAAATTGCTATTTTAATAATAATAACATTCCATGTTGCAATAGTATAATAAGGCAGGCATCATGCTATATTGCCTATATGACTATAAACTGCTATAAACCAGAAAGGAATTTAACCACAATTATCATGAGCCTAAAAACATTCAAACTCTGTCTAAGATTTATAGCTTTTTACAAATGAGATGTATGGACTAAAACACAAAGATTTTTCATTGCAGTATTAGTATTTTTAAATAAAGCATTTAAACTCATTGGAAAACATTTTAAGAAAATAACAAGCATGTACACACATACACACACACAAAGAGAGCAAAACAATCAACTAAAATCTTATCACCTAAAATAAAGTGACAATAATCCAGATTTATTTCTAAACCTGTATACATACAAACGAGTAGGTTAGATTGTTTGGTAAGTGTTTACATAGATGGAACTAAGCTCATAAAATAGTATTATTAATGCAACTACTAGGAAAACAAACAATTTCACTTATTTTACATAGTATATAGAAAAAAGTTGAAGAAAATCTGGGAGATTATTAAACTTGAGATAAATATTTCTTTCCACAAGAGGTTTCCTATATAAAACAACTCCTTTAAAAATATTGTATTCATTTCATAGGGGTGCTGTAATAAAGTGCTCCAAGCTAAGAGTCTTAAAACAACAGAAATTACTATTTCACAATACTGGAGGTCAGAGCTCTCAACTTAAGGTGTCAGTCTGGCTGTACCCCTGCTGAGGCTCTGAGGATCATTTCTTGCAGGCCTCTCTCCTGTTTTCTGGTAGCTGTATCTTGCTTATCTTGTAAGTAGCCATCTTCTTCCTACATGCAAATTTTCCTTTTAGGAAGGACACCAATCACATTGGATTAGCGTCCACCCTAACGACCTCATTTTAACTTGATTATCTCCATAAAAACCACATCTCCAAACAGAGTCACATTCTGAGAGACTGGATATTAGGACCACTATGTATCTATTTGTGGAGACACAATTCAACCAGTGATAAATATGTGAATAAAATAAAATATCTCCTTTAAAAAATGTTCTGAAAGGACAGCACCTATGGCTCAAAGGGGCAGAGCACCAGCCCCATATGCCAGAGGTGGTGGGTTCAAACCCAGCCCCAGCCAAAAACTGCAAAAAAAAAAAAAATTCTGAAAAAAGTCTTAAGTTTGAGCATGTTTTTAACACCATGGTCTAATCTTAGACATATTGACTGACCCTCGGCTGTGAAAGATGAGAAAATTGACATTTTTATAATCCTCTCTCCTTTTCTACCTTATTTCCCACTGAGGATGGGTATTAATAATTTTACATTTTCAACATTTATGTTAAAATTCTGTAATGTAACCATAACTCTTGTAGTTGTTTAGTATGTTTCGTTTCAACTACTGTGTTTTTAAAGTATTTTTTAAAAATGTTTCTCTTATTTTTTTTAAATTGATTGAATGGTAGCCTATAGTCCTTTACCAAAGCACATCCATTCTAGAATTATGTTTAATTGGTGGTGGCTGAATTTCGTCATCAACCAAGTTTTAGGAAAAACAAGTATAATCTCTGAGTCCCTAAGAACTTGGAAATATAGACTTCTTTCATTGCACTTATGTATAAAGGACAATTTGGCTGAATGTAGCAATCTTAGGTCACACATCTCCCCTGGATCATATAGATTATTCCACCACTTTCTGCCTCTGAGTGTGGCACTGGCCTTTCTGTCTTGTATTGTCCATTCGTACCAGCGATGGCTGGATTTCAGTTGAGCAGTTTTCTCTGGAAGCGTTCATGAACGTTGAGTCCTTATGTTTCATCTTTGAATGGTTACCTTTTGCCTTTATACTTCCATTGTAATCTGGTCAGGTATGATAATGTTTCCTCCCTCTGATACTCCCTCAAAACTTAGAAGGCAGTGAACATCTTTGTGGAGAAGTTAAAGGTCAGCTTGATTATCTCCTTCGAGGTGACTTGTTTTTCTCTGTTTAGATGCCAAAAAAATTATTTCTTCACAATTGAAGTTTGGAAATAAATAAAATATTCTCTTTTCATATCATTCTGAATCTGTATTTTCTCTGAAATATGGTATGTGTTTTCAATCTCAGAAAAAAAAAGATGAAATAGATTTTCTATTCCACTTGTTGTGTTCTCTTTAACAGAGATATCAGGTATTCTTATTTTTGAGTGAACTTTGTCCTACACATGTATATCTTCTTTCTGACTGCCTCAATCTTTGTCCTTTTCCTCAGCTGTTATCATTATAATAGCAAACCATTTGTATATGTCAAAAATATAGTTTTTAGCTATCTGATTTAGTTAATTTGTTTATCATTGATTATTTTTGTCATAGTATAGTTTGAGTCTTCAATTTTCTGATAATTGAGTTGTCATCATTTCTTTTTGAGTCCTTATTTCATGAAATTCAAATTCTTATTAAGTTCTTATATAGCAAAAGATACACATTGGAAATTTTCTTTTTTTCTTGGAATATATTTCTTTCAGGTTAGGTTTTTCATTTGTCTTTTACAAGCAATAGTCCTTTCTTTTCTTTTCTTTCTTTCAAAATCAGGTGAGGATTTTAATGTGTTTGCTTAGTAGCCACATGGTGTCTTTTATCTTTTTTTTTTAATTAAATCATAGCTGTGTACATTAATGCAATCAGGAGGTACAATGTGCTGGTTTCATGTACAATTTGTAATGTTTTCATAAAACTGTTTAACATAGCCTTCACCACATTTTCTTAATTATTGTGATAAGACATTTACACTCTACACCTAGTAAATTCCACATGTACCCTTGTAAGATGCACCATAGGTGTGGTCCCACCAATTACTCTCCCTCCATCCATCCTCTCCCCTCCCCTCCTACCGTCTACCCTTTCCCCTTCTTCTTGAGCTATAATTGGGTTATAGCTTTCATAAGAAAGCTATAAATTGGTTTCATAGTAAGACTGAGGATTGGATACTTTTTCTTCCATTCTTGAGATACTTTGCTAAGAAGAATATGTTCCAGCTCCAACCATGTAAACATGTAAGAGGTAAAGTCTCCATCTTTCCTTAAGGCTGCATAATATTCCATGGTGTACATATACCACAATTTATTCATCCATTCATGGGTCAATGAGCACTTGGGCTTCTTCCATAACTTAGCAATTGTGAATTGGGCTGCAATAAACATTCTGGTACATATATCTTTGTTATAATGTGATTTTTGGATATATACCTAGTAGAGCAATTGTAGGATCAAATGGCAGGTCTATTTTTAGATCTCTAAGTGTTCCCCAAACATCTTTCCAAAAGGAACGTATTAGTTTGCATTCCCACCAGCAATGTAGAAGTGTTCCATTTTCTCCACATCCATGCCACGTCCATGCCAACATCTCTGGTTTTGGGATTTTGTGATGTGGGCTAATCTTACCAGACTTAGGTCCTCCTCATAAAATATTTGCCCAGGTCAATTTCTTCAAGTGTTCTCCCTGAACTTTCTTCTAGTATTTTTATAGTTTCATGCCTTAAGCGTAAATCTTTACTCCAGTGAGAGTCTATCTTAGTTAATGGTAAAAGGTGTGGGTCCAGTTTCAGTCTCCTACAGGTCACCAGCCAGTTTACCCAGCACCATTTGTTAAATAAGGAATCTTTTCCCCCCAAATGTTTTTAATTGGCTTGTCAAAGATCAAATAATGGTAAGTAGCTGGGTTCATCTCCTGGTTCTCTATTCTGTTCCATATATCTACCTCTCTGTTTGTGTGCCAGTACCATGCTGTTTTGATCCCTGTCGATTTATAGTATAGTCTGAGGTCTGGTAGCATGATTCCTCCTGCTTTATTTTTATTTCTGAGTAATATCTTGGCTATTCGGGGTTTCTTCTGATTCCATATAAAATGAAGTATTATTGTTTTGACATCTTTAAAGTATGACACTGGAGCTTTAATAGAGATTGCATTAAAATTGTATATTGCTTTGGGTAGTATAGACATTTTAACAATGTTGATTCTTCCCAGCCATGAGCATGGTATGTTTTTCCATTTCTTAACATCTTCAGCTATTTCTTTTCTTAGAGTTTCATAGTTCTCATTACAGAGATCTTTCACGACCTTTGTTAGGTAAACTCCCAAATATTTCATCTTCTTTGGCACTACTGGAATGGAATAGAGTCCTTGACTGTTTTTTCAGCTTGACTATTCTTGGTGTATATAAAGGCTACAGATTTATGAGTGTTGATTTTGTAACCAGAGGTGCTGCTGTATTCCTTGATCACTTCTAAGAGTTTTGTAGTAGAATCCCTGGTGTTTTCCAGATATACAATCATATCATCTGCAAAGAGTGAAAGTTTGATGTCTTCTGACCCTATATGGATATCCTTGATTGCCTTTTCTTGCCTAATTGCGATGGCTAAGATTTCCATTACAATGTTAAAAAGCAGTGGAGACAATGGACAACCTTGCCTGGTTCCTAATCTGAGTGGAAATGATTTCAATTTAACTCCATTCAATACAATATTGGCTGTGGGTTTGCTATAGATGGCCTCTATCAGTTTAAGAAATGTCCGTTCTATACCAATTTTCTTAAGTGTTCTGATCATGAATGGATACTGGATATTATCAAAAGCTTTTTTTGGAGCGGTGCCTGTGGCTCAGCAAGTAGGGCACCGGCCCCATGTACCGAAGTTGGCAGGTTCAAACCCGGCCTTGGCTGAACTGCAAAACAAAAAAGTAGCTGGGCATTGTGGTGGGCACCTGTAGTTCCAGCTACTCAGGAGGCTGAAGCAAGAGAATCGCCTAAGCCCAGGAGCTGGAGGTTGCTGTGAGCTATGTGATGCCACAGCACGCTACCGAGGGCAATAAAGTAAGACTCTGTCTCTACAAAAAAAAGAAGCTTTTTCTCCATCAATTGAGAGAATCATACGGTCTTTGTTTTTTAATTTGTTTATGTGCTGAATTACATAGATAGATTTACGTATATTGAACCAGCCTTGAGACCCTGGGATAACACCCACTTACTTGGTCATGGTATATAATTTGTTTGATGTATTGCCGGATTCTGTTTGTTAGGATCTTGTTGAATATTTTCACATCAATATTCATTAGTGATATTGGTCTATAGTTTTCTTTTCTTGTTGAGTCTTTTCCTGGTTTGGGGATCAAGGTGACGTTTGCTTCATAGAATGTGTTGAGTAGTATGCCTTCTTTTCCTATATTTTGGAAGAGGTTGAGTAGTATAGGTACTAGTTCCTCTTTAAAGATTTGGTAGAATTCTGACGTGAAGTCATCTGGTCCCAGGCCTTTCCTTTTAGGGAGATTTTTTATAGTTGATGCTATTTCAGAAGTTGAAATAGGCCTGTTCAACATTCCACTTGATTCTGGCTAAGTCTTGGAAGGTGGCGTGCTTCCAAGTATTAGTCAATTTCCTTTAGATTTTCATATTTCTGAGAACAGAGTTTCTTGTAATATTCATTAAGGATTTCTTGAATTTCTAAGGAGTCTTTTGTTATTTCATCATCACCATTTCTGATTGATGAAATTTGGTTAGGTTAGCCAGAGGTTTATCTATTTCATTCACCTTTTCAAAAACCAACTTTTTGATTTATTGATCTGTTGTATAATTCTTTTTTTTTTTCAATTTCATTTAATTCTGCTCTAATTTTGCTTATTTCTTTTCTTCTGCTGGGTTTGGGATTGTGGTGTTCTTCCTTTTCCAGTTGTTTAAGATGTCCCAATAAGTTAATAACTTCTTCTCTTTCTGTTCTCTTGAGGAAGGCTTGCAGTGCTATAAATTATATAAGACTGCCTTTGCAGTATCCCAGAGGTTCTGATAATTCGTATCTTCATTATCATTTGGTTCCAAAAATTTAGTAATTTCCTTCTTAATCTTGTCTATGACCTAGCTATCATTCAACATAAGGTTATTTAGCTTCCATGTTTTTGTGTGTGTATGCAGATTCCTCTTCTTACTGAGTTCAACTTTTATTCCATGATGGTCTGAGATGGAAGGAATAATTTCTATTTTTTAAATTTACTGAGGTTAGGCTTGTAACCTAAGTTGTGATCGATTTTGAAGTATGTTCAGTGGGCTGATGAGAAGAATATGTATTCAGTTTTGTTAGGATGAAATGTTCTGTAGATGTCTGTTAAATCCAAATGTTGAATGGTTAAATTTGAATCTAAATTTTTTTTGCTTAGCTTCTTATTGGAGGTTCTATCCAACACTGCAAAAGGAGGGTTAAAATCTCCGACTATTATGGAGCTGGAGGAAATCAAGTTGCTCATTCTGGTCGGGTGCATAAATATTAATAACTGAAATCTCATTATATTGAATATTTCCCTTAACAAATATGAAGTGACCATCCTTATCTTTCCTTACTTTTGTTGATTTAAAGCCTATTGTATCTGCGAATAAAATTGCAACAACTACTTTTTTCTGATTTCCATTTGCCTGAAATATAAAGGACCATCCCTTCACCCTGAGTCTATATTTATCTTTTAAGGTAAGATGGATTCTTGTATGCAGGAGATATCTGGCCTGAGTTTTTGTATCCAGTCAGCTAACCTGTGCCTCTTTAGAGGACAATGTAAGCCATTCACATTAATTGAGAATATCGATGAGCCTGGTAAAATGTTGAGTATCAAGTTTTTTGCAAGTCTAGTGGACATTTTTAATCCTTTTGCCACTGTGGAAGTTGGAATTTGATCAAAAGTTTCTGAGTGAGTTTAGATTGTGGTGGAGGATTGCACTGGATATTATGAAGGATAGGTCTGAGAATATCCTGGAGACCTGGTTTAGTTATGGCAAATTTCTTCAACATGTGAATGTCAGTAAAGTATTTAATTTCTCCATCATAAATGAAATTCAGTTTAGCTGAATATAGGATCCTGGGTTGAAAGTTATTTTGTTTTAGGAGATTAAAAGTCAATGACCACCCTCTTCTTGCTTGAAAGGTTACAGCAGAGAGATCTGCAGTCATTCTAATATTCTTCCCTTTGTAGGTTATGGTTTAATTATGTTCTGGCTGCTTCCAGAATTTTCTCCTTCACATTAACTTTAGTGAAGTTAATTATGATGTGTCTGGTGGTTATCTTCATTTTCTCTTTGAACTCGTTCAGTTCTTGGGACATCTTTTCCTCCATTGCGCTGATCCTAGTTGCTATCCAGACTCTGAATTCAACTTCTGACATCTCAGCCATTTACTTATGCAAGGGATCTTGTGCTTCATCTACCTTGTCATTCCTTGGGGGAGTTGACCTACTCTGGTTATTCATATTGCCAGAGTTTTTCTGTTGATTCCTCCTCATGATTATTTTTCACTGTTGCCTATGACCGTCCTCAGA
>CAUYRH010006104.1:0-38316 GCA_963574655.1 Perodicticus potto
GACTGTGGCTCAATGGGCTAAGGCGCCAGCCACGTACACCTGAGCTGGCGGGTTCGAATCCAGACCGGCCCGCCAAACAACAAGGACGGCTGCAACCAAAAAATGGCAGGGCGTTGTGGTGGGCGCCTGTAGTCTCAGCTACTTGGGAGGCGGAGGCAAGAGACTGGCTTGAGCCCAGGAATTGGAGGTTGCTGTGAGCTGTGATGCCACAGCACTCTATCCAGGGTGACAGCTTGAGGGTCTGTTTCAAAAAAAAAAAAAAATTTGTACAACATTATTCACCCACTTTCTCTCTAGTTTGATGAAATTTTAGTAATTCAATATAATCCTGTAAGCATGAGCACATTCTTCTCAGTAAAGCATCATAAAAATGGAGAAGCAAGAATCCGATGCACTCTATTCTAATATGAAGGCAGTAGATGAGCTAATACAGGGAGGTGGGGGGAATGAGGAAGCAGGGAGAGGCGTGGCGGCTGGGGGATGTGGGGGTCACAGTGGATGGCACCCCTCTTGGGGGCAGGGCACAATTATAAGAGGGACTTTATTTAACAAATGCAATCAGCTTAACCTAGTTCTTTGTACCCTCAATGAATCCCAAACAATTAAAAAAAAATGCAGATGTTCCCATCGACATAAAAACTTTGCTCATGCAACCATTGTGGTCCATAACTTCCCCTCACACCCTCCCCACCCTTGCCTCAGGCAACCCCTGGTCTGTTTTGCCTTTTCCAAAATTTTGTATAAATGGAACTGGATCACAATTTGACTAGGCTTTTGTTTGACTTCCTTCCCTTAGCATGGTGTTTTTGAGATTCGTTCATGTTGCATGTATTAATATTTTGTTCCTTTTGTTTACAGAGCAGTGTATGGATATACCACAATCTGTTTATCCATTTAGTAAAGCATATAATCTGTTCTTTTCAGTTTTGAGCTATTTTGAGTAAAACTTCTATGAACATTCATGTACAAGTCTTTGTGTGGATATATATTTTCATTTCTCTTGTGTAAATACTTAGGAGTTGGATTGCTGCCCATAGGGTAAGTATATGCTTAGTTTTATAAGATGCTGTTTTCCATAGAGGCCAGACAATTTTGCACTTCCTGCAGAAGAGTTTGGTGGCTCCGCATCCTCACCAACACCTGGATTAATCAGTCTTTTTTCACTGTGCCCATTCTGGTGGGTATGTAGTAATATCTCATGGGGGGGGTTTCTCATTGCTAATTATTGGCATCTTTTCCTTTGTTGACTAGCCATTCATATATTCTAATCTTTTGCCCTTTCTTTCACTGCTTGTTTGTCTTACTATTGAATTGTAAGATTCCTCCGCATATTCCAAATACACATTCCAAATTGTAAGATTCCTCCACATATTCCAAATATATATTCCAAATTGTAAGATTCCTCTGCATATTCTGTTCTGTGTATGCTTTGCAAATATTTTTTCTCAGTCAATGGCTTGCTTTGTGTCCTCTTAACTTTCTTTTCTTTTCTTCTTTTAAAGACAGAATCTTGCTCTGCCACCCTGGCTACAGGGTAAGTGGCATCATCATAGCTCACTACAACCTCCAACTCCTGGGCTCAAACGATCCTCCTGCTTCAGCTTCTGGAGTAGCTGGGACTACAAGTGCACGCTACCATGCTTGGCTAATTTTTCTCTATTTTGTAGAGATGGTGTCTCACTCTTGCTCAAATGGATAAACCAAAGGCTAGTCTCAAACTCCTAAACTCTAGCTATCCTCCTGATTTGGCCTCCCAAAGTGCTAGAATTATAGGTGTGAGCCACCGTGCCCCACCTTTCTGAACTGTCTTTTGGACAGCAATTCAATTCTGATGAAGCTAATTTTATCAACCGATTTGTGCCTTTTATATTTTTATGAACTATTACTTGACCTAATGCAATAAAGATTCTTCTTTTATACTTCCTTCTAGTTTTAGTTCTCATACTTGGGTCTATGATTCATTTTGGGTTAATTTTCCACATGGTTTAAGGTAAGAAACAAGGTTTAGTTCTTTACACATAGATATTCTGTTTTTTTATATAAATATTAGCCATATATTAAAAAGACTCCTTTTTCCAATTGAATTGCCTTAGCATCTTTGTAAAAAAAAAATCAGCTGATGACTTTTAGGACAGTGAAACTGTTCTGTATGATACTGCAATGGTAGATACATATCATTAAACTACATCCATGTTTCCAAACCTAGGGAATGCATAACACCAAGGGAAATGTAAATTACACCTTAATGTAAACTATGGACCTGAGTGGTAAGGACATGTCAACACAGGTTCATCAGTGATAACAAATGTGCTAATCTAATGCTGGATGTTGACAGCAGGAGAGGCTGTTAATGTAGGGACAGGTGGTAAATGAGAACTCAGCACTGTCCACTCAGTTTACTTTGAATCTAAAATTCCCCTAAAAATAAAGTTTGCTTTAAGATAGAAGGAAAAAATTCTGTTTAAAAAACAGAACAAAACAGGGTGGCACCTGTGGCTCAGTGAGTAGGGCTCCGGCCCCATATACCGAGGGTGGCGGGTTCAAACCTGGCACGGCCCAACTGCAAAACAAAAAAATAGCCGGGCATTGTGGCGAGCTCCTGTAGTCCCAGCTACTCGGGAGGCTGAGGCAAGAGAATCGCCTAAGCCCAGGAATTGGACGTTGCTGTGAGCTGTGTGACGCCACGGCACTCTACCGAGGGCAATAAAGTGAGACTCTATCTCTACAAAAAAAAAACAAAACAGAAGAAAACAATTGTTGGCTTGGTGCAGTGGCTCACACTTGTAATCCTAGCACTCTGGGAGGCTGAGGTGGGAAGATCATTTCAGCTCAGGAGTTCTAGACCAGTCTGAGAACAAGAGCAAGACCTCGTGTCTACAAAATTAGAAAAATTAGCCAAGTGTGGTGGAGGGTGCCTATAGTCCCAGCTACTTGGGAAGCTGAGGCAGGAAGATCCCCTTGAGCCCAGAAGTTTGAGATTAGTGTGAGCTAGGCTGACCCTAGCCTGAGTAACTAAGAGAGACTCTGTCTCCAAACAAACAAACAAAAAATGCCTATAAAAATGAGGATTTATTTCTGGATTCTACTCTGTTTCATTGATCTAATATCTATATTCATTCCCATATCATATTATTTTAATCACTACAACTTTATGGTAACTTTTAAAATTAGGTAATATAAGTGATCCAACTTATAGTCTAACAGTCATTCTAATAGGTATGAGGTGGTAATCTTACTATAATTGAAATACATTATATGAAATACATACATTTCCTTTGGTATTTCTTTTTTGTTGTTGTTTTTGCAGTTTGGCCGGGGCCGAGTTTCAACCCACCACCCTCAATATATGGGGCCGGTGCCCTACTCACTGAGCCACAGGCACCACCCACCTTTGGTATTTCTTTATAGTGCAGGTTTGCCAGCACTGAATTTGCTTTCATCTGAAAATGTCTGTATTCAACCTTGATTCTTGAAGAACATTTTCCCTGGACATGGAGTTCTGGGTTGATAGGTTTTTCTTTCTGCACTTTAAAGATACTTCTCTCTTCCAGCCTCTTCACTCTCTGATCAGAAAACAGCCCTAAATTGAATTGTTGTTCCCATGTACGTAGTGGGTCTTTTTTCTTTTGCTACCTTCAGGATTTGTTCTCTGTCTTTGAATTTCCATAGTTTGTTCTGATGCATCTTTTTCTCTCTTTTTGCTCAATTTGGATAATTGGTCTATTTCCAAGTTCACTTTCTATTTCCATTGGATGTTAAGTCCAGCCAGTAAATATTTCCTACTGACATTGTATTTTTCAGTTCTAAACTATCCATTTGATTCCCATTTTTAAAATCATTTTTCTTTTTCAGCTGAGATTTCCTATCTTTTGCTTCATTATGATGAGCATATTCTATTTTACCTCATTGAGAGTAGTTCTAATAATAATTTAAAAACCTTTGGCTGCTAGTTCTAGTATATAGACCACATCAGGGTCATTTCCAATTGATTTTGTTTTCTTTTTACAAAGCATTCCATTTTCATGGTTCTTTGTATTTTAGGGAAATTTCTATTGTAACCTGGTTTTTACAAACTTTCAGAAAATGTTTGATTCTGTTCTTTTTCTCTGATTAGAACTATAAACCCTGTTTCTTGGACAGCAGTTCCTATGTCTGCTAAAATATTTTCTCTGGAATCCCTTTCAGTCTGTTCTGCACATTCAGAGGATCACGGAGAGATTGGGGGGCTCAGCATTTCAGTTCAGAGGATTATGGAGAGAGAGGGGTGCTCAGCATTTGGGGTCTTTTTTGGCTGTTTCCCTCCCACGATCTCTCCATTCTCTTCAGCAGCCACCAGTCCCCTGGCTTAGTTTTCTGGTTTCTCAATCCAGAAAGACTCCAGCATGTCCACCAACCTGGTGCCAGGAAAGAAGCCATGAAAATGGGGACTCACTTTGTAGAACTACTTTCCTCTGAGGATGTATTTCCCCCAGAAGTCTGTTTGCTTGTTCACTCTTCAGGGCTGACATAGCTGTTTTGGGTTACATATCCAGATTTTTTTTTTTTTTTTTTTTTTTTTGTAGAGACAGAGTCTCACTTTATCACCCTCGGTAGAGTGCCGTGGCATCACACAGCTCACAGCAACCTCTAACTCCTGGGCTTAGGTGATTCTCCTGCCCCAGCCTCTCGAGTAGCTGGGACTACAGGCGCCCACCACAACACCTGGCTATTTTTCTGTTTTGCAGTTCAGCCGAGGCCGGGTTTGAATCCGCCACCTTCGGTATATGGGGCCGGCACCCTACTCGATGAGCCACAGGCAGCACCCCGTATCCAGATTTTTAGTTGATTTTTACAAAATAGTCTGTCTGGTAAGATCTTATTTACTCTGTTATTACTGGAGGCAGAAAGCACAGGATAATCTTTTTAAAAAGAAAACATCATGTCATTCCCCTGTTAAAATCTTACAAACATCCTACCATTGCCCTCAGAATAAAGTCCAAAATCCTCAGTGTGACCTTTAGTCAGACTCTGGAACATAATAAGAATGCACCTACATCAGTCAGTGTTCTCCAGAGAGGCAGAGCCAATAAGGTAGATATTGTATTTTTATATATTTCTTATAAAATCTTAGCTCATCTGATTACAGAATCTGAGAGCTTCTATAATGTGGCATCTGCAAGCTGGTGACCCAGAAAAGCCAGTGCTGTAGTTCAAAGACCTGTGGGCCAGTGAGCCAGAGAGCCAATGGTGCAGATTCCAGCCCAAGTCCAAGGCCTCAGCACCCAGAACAGGAGAAGATCACTGTCTCAGCTCAGTCCATCAGGCAGAGAGTATACTCACCCTTCCTCTATCCTTCCTTCTATTCAGACCATCAGTGGACTGGATGATGCCCGCACACAGTGGGGAAGTGACCCTCACTCAGTCCACCAACTCAAACGTGATCTGTTCAACCAGCTCTCCGGCATTCCCTGGCCCAATCAAGTTGACGCATGAAAATTAACCATCACAGCAGTCTCCAGTGGGATTTTGAAAATTGTTTGTTGAAGAGACATTTATAAAGGCTAAAGGAAATGCAAACATAGGTTAAGACACTCCAGAATTAGCAAATGTGAGAAGCCAAGGTGACTCCTAGGCCGGAATGGACTCAGGGAGTTAAAAGACAAACCCCAAATGCTAGAGCCATGGAAAAGGGGCCACCCAACAGGAGTTGTTGTGGAATTATAGTCAGTGCCAGAGCCTCAGAGCCCAGGCGGAGAGAGGGCAGGAGGAGCAGCGCCAGGACTCCCCTTCCCTGTGTTCTCTGATTCCTGTTGATACCTCTATGGCCCAGATCCAGCTGGAAGCCAGAGAGCAAGAAAGCCTAGACAACAGCGCCTTCGGTGGCCAGCCTCCTGGGTGCAGAGCAAGACTGAGAAGGACGGTCGTTAGCCTGGTCTGCCCTCACATTCCGTCCAGCACAGGCACACCAGATGTCTTTCAGTTCATCCAGAAGTTCTCCTCCTTTGCCACAAGACGTTCCTCCTATGAATGGCTTCCCTTGTCTTTGCCAACCTCACCCCTCTTCAGCCTCCTATTGTCAGTGTGCACCTAAATCCCTCAGAGAGGGCTTTTATGACCCCCAGACTAAAAAGTGACTCCCTTTCCTATACTTCTAGAGCTCCTTATACTTGTGTCTCACAACACCATGTTCACTAGCCAATAACCAATCATGTATTATGAATAGTTAGTGACTTCTTGAACATCTGCCTTCTCTAACAAACCATGGGCTCAAGGAGAGCAGGAGCACGTTCTGTTTTGCTCACCACTCTGTCTGCAGAGCTAGCCCAGAATCTGGCACGATGCTGGTTCATATCAGCTCAAGACAATACATCAATTGATTAGTCACTATGGCTTCTCTCTTGCTGGAATATAAGAACTGACTGTCTTACTTTCTGAATCCCTATCACCCAGCATGATACCTCACATATAATAGGCCCTCAATAAATATGACATGATTTATTCATACAAAAAACTATTTGTACAGTAGAACCTCCATAGCTGACCACCTCCCCAAATTGCCCACCCCCTTAAGTTGACCTAATTGTCATAGACCGAACATGCCCACTTGTACATATCAGTACCTTAGGCCTAGGTCCTTACATGGACCACTTCTGTATGCTTCCAGGTTGTTAGAGTCCCTTGGATGGTCAACTTAATAGAGGTTCTACTGTATTTTAAACCTACACTATATTGGAAATTAATGAGTCCCATTAAATGTCCATTGTAGAAAGTTACCCCTCTTTTTGTTGTCTTAAAATTGTCTCTTTTAAACTTGGAAGCTTCCTGCTACTCCTCAGCTTTGCAAATCTCAGATTTGGGAGCTACATGTACGTCCACCTTTCTAGCATGTTTCTGCAGCGTTCGCGCTGCCAACACATTTGACTTTCTGATGTGAAGGTTCTGCCACATCTTTGTAGTCCCTTTATACTTGGCCAGACTTCAGCCCCTAGAATATTTTTTCTCTCTTTTCTACAGTTTCTCAAACTCCATCGTGTATTATTGGTTAGTCAAGATCAGAAATGTCCATAGTACTGTGTTTAATTGCTAGGTTCTTTGCACCAAAGGAGGGCAGGGCTTTCTCGTTCCTTTCCGTCCTTGTCCTAATGGGAAAGTCAATCATATCCTTGGCAAGTCAGTTTCTTCGTCTATAAAATAGTAGTGACATCTGCTGTAGCAATTGCTGAATAACCAACCACCCCAAAACTTAGTAGCTTAAAACAACCATTTTATTTTCCTGTGATTCTATGAATCAGTCATTTGGGTTGGGCTCAGTTAAAGGTTCTTCTGCTTCAGGTCTTTCCTGGGGTCCTCATGCAGCTATAGTCAGCTGGAAGTTCAGCTAGAGCAGTGGTTTTTCTTTCTTTCTTATTTTTAAATAGCTTTTTAAAATTTTATTTATTTTATTTTTTTTGAGACAGAGTCTCAAGCTGTCACCCTGCATAGAGTGCTGTGGCATCACAGCTCACAGCAATTCCTGGGCTCAAGCAAGTCTCTTGCCTCCGCCTCTCAAGTAGCTGGGACTACAGGTGCCTGCCACAACGCCCAGCCATTTTTTGGTTGCAACCGTCATTGTTGTTTGGCGGGCCAGGGCTGGATTCGAACCTGCCAGCTCAGGTGTATGCAGCTGGCGCCTTAGCCTGTTGAGCCACAGGCACCGAGCCTAATTAAATTATTTTTGAACGAGATTCAAAGCACAGTAAGTATATTCTTTTTTTCACTCTTTTTTTTTTTTAATCAACATAATTTAAGTGTGCTGCAGAAATTTTAACTACAGGTTCGAGTGTGCCATGAGATAAAAAAAGATTGATAAACACCGAGCTAGAGGTTGGTTGTTTTGGGGGCCTCAACTGACACAGCTTGTCTCTGCTTCATAGGAAGAGGTTTCATACAGGCTTCTTCAGATGGTAGCAAGAGTTTCCAGCAAAAAGAGATGGAAAAACCTGATATACATGCACTTTTCAAGTCCATGTTTGCATCACATTTGTTAAGATCACAAGAATCAAAGTAAGTCACCAGGTCAGGCCCAAAGGGGCTACTCAAAGGCATGGATATAGGAAGAGTGATTCATTGGGGACCATTATTACTATAAGAATCTCCCTTATGTGTTTACTTAGAGAGCTATGGTGAGGAACTAATGAGATAGTGCTTGCACACCACAATATACAATGCCAACGCAAGTTATTATTTAATCATATATGTAATTCCATCACTTAAATTTAGTTTTATTTTCACTTATTTATTTATTTTTGAGATAGAGTCTCACTATGTTGCCTTGGTAGAGGGCTGTGGCATCACAGCTCACAGCAATCTCAAACTCTTGGGCCCAAGTGATTCTCTTGCCTCAGCCTCCCAAGTAGCTGGGACGACAGGTGCCCACCACAATGCCCAGCTATTTTTTGGTTGTAGTTGTCATTGTTTGGCAGGCCCAGGCTGGGTTCAAACCCACCAGCTCTGGTGTATGTGCCTGGCACCCTAGCTGCTGAGCTACAGGCGCCGAGCCAATCATCACTTAAATTTTATTGATGATGTTTCAATGTCCTCTATTAGATTCAAATCTCTTTGGGATGGTGTTATAGGTTGAGATGTATATCCCCCCCAAAAGATATTTAGAGTTCTAAACCCCAGCACCTCAGAAAGTGACCTTATTTGGAAATAGAGCCATTGTGGATATAATTAGGTGAGTTAAGATGAGGTCGCACTGTGGTAGGAAGGACCCTGAATCCAATATGACTGGTGAGCCTGGGAGAACACCACGGAAAGACAGAAGCAGAGAAAGGAGATGTGCTGCCAACAGACATCTAGGGCTGCCAGAAGATGGAAGAGGAAAGGAAGGATCCTCCCCGGAGCCTCCAGAGGGTGCAGGGCCCTTTCAACACCTTAATTTGATTTTAGACTAAAGCCTTCCGAAATGCGAGACCAAAAAATTCTGTTGCTCAAAGCCATCCAGTTTGTGACACATTGCTAGCAAAGCCCTTGGAAACTGATACATATGTGTCATCTAAAGAGGCATGAGGTGGAATAAACTGAGAGTCTTTGATTGGAAGTCGAGAGTTTAGAACGCTTACCATCTGTGCATATCTGCTCAGAATGAGGCTTGAAGTATAACCCTGTTCCCAAAGTATGTGCGGGTGCACTATAATAAGGGGCCCAGATGATTTTGCTAGGTATGGGGCAAACATTTTTAAGTTTTAATGTTTACTATTAATCATGGATATCTTAAGTGTATGGCAAGCAGTGCTGGTTTTCTATTTATGTTGGTAATACAAAACCATCCAGGGTTTTTAAAAGTCTTAATTTAAATAAAACTATGAGTAAATAGTAGAACAGTTGGCATATGTACATGGCAAAAACTGTGAAAGCACTATGTGAAAGACTGACGTTTGGGGAAACACTTCTCAATAGAAGAAGTGTTTTTGAAAGATTTTTTTTTGAACAATCTTTTTGAAAGATTCTTCCAGATCAGAAATACCAGGATTCTGTGGTTCTATAAAAATGCCTACTAGAAGGAAAGAAAGGTGAGGCACTGGGGGAAGACAGGTGGGCAGTTAATGAAGCGATGAGAGAAAGCTGGGCCCCTCTGCAAGACCCCAGGAGGGGCAGCAAGACCCTCATCACTCTCAGGAGTGTCCACTGATACAGGACCTGGTGGCTCTGGATTCATCAAATGTCCTTACCTCTACGAGTTGTCTTTGCCAGGATGTGCCTTACCCTATTTAAGCTTCCATAACTGAAAGATCCAGGTCCTGAGACACAAACAAACCACCTCCCCTGCTCAGGGGGCGAATGATAATAATAACTATCAATTTGGGAAGCTTGAAAATCCTCCAGGTGGACTTGCCTGTATGCTGTGTTCTGGTTTTCATAGGGATTCAGATTTCACTGTAAGTGGCTGAAGAAAGGACAAGGAGCACAAAGACGCATGAGGCACAGAGTTACAGAAGGCCCTCAGAGGTCATCCAGCTCCTGGTGCGTCCCACTGGACGTCTTCCAGCTTCTACAGAGACAAATCCATTGGCAAGTCGACCCTTCCATGGCAAAATGGCACTTAGGTCACAAGTGTCCTTCTCTGTGATGGACTACAGACACTTTCTCATAGCTTAGATTAGTGGATCTGGTAGCTGGAAAGCCCCTCAAGAATCATTGGGTTTAGCGCTTGCCTTTGAACAGGGCTGGTGGTGTTACCCACATTTTTCACAGGAGCTGACTGAAACCCGGAGAGATTAGTGGGCAGAGTTACTGGTTCCTTACCTTCACATTGCGCATATTTTGATAGACTTCTTAGAGCAGATTGGACCAAAACGCCATGAATCATTCTCTCTCTTCAGTGTAGGCTTTTCCACCACAGCGTACTTGGTGTGGGCTATGTGTGTTACCTTCCTCCAGCCCTGGTGTTGACAGTCACCATCCTCCACCAGCCCCAGGGGAAAGCTTACTTTTCATACACCTATCTGGCTTCTGTTCTGCTGTTGGCACTGACATGTTGAGTTTGGGATCATTACCCACTGGTCTTTGTCCTGCGTTCAATCTCTCTACACAATAAGACCGTTTACAGCTAGAGACTCTCACATACTAGGAGAGACCCCCTTGCCTAGCCATATGAATGCATATTCCCATCCCCCAAGGATGCGTCTTCCAGTTTCCTCACCTGTCCCCCAAGGACGCGGCTTCCAGTCTCCTCACCTGTCCCCCAAGGAGGACGTGGCTTCCGGTCTCCTCGTCTGTTCCCCAAGTACACGTCTTCCAGTGTTGTCACCTGTCCCCCAAGGACACGTCTTCTAGTCTCCTCGCCTGTCCCCCAAGGATGCGTCTTCCGGTCTCCTCACCTATCTCCCAAGGACATGTCTTCCAGTGTCCTTACCTGTCCTCTAAGGACGCAACTTCCAGTGTCATCACCTGTCTCCCAAGGACGTGGCTTCCAAATCTGAACATTCTGTTGTGGTCTTCTGGTGCTCAGAACTGAACACTACAGTCTAGATATAGCTGGAATATCACCACCCTTATCTAGCCACTATAAAGGCAGTCCCCAACTTACAAACATCTGATTCACAGACAACTCACACTTACAAACAGGTTATTACAGTTAAGTCTCCAAGTTACAAACATCCAACTTACATACAACTCACACTTAACGAACCAAGGCTATTACACCTAATAAGTAAATGTACCTGTTCCAACTTACATACAAATTCAACTTAAGAATAAAGTCAACTTAAGAACAAACCTAGGGAACCTATCTTATTTATAACCCAGGGACCGCCTGTACCTTGATGAATGCAGCATAACTTTGTGAGCAGCCACAGGACACTAATGAACTTGCAGTAAACTAAATCTCTAAATCATGAACTAATGTTAGACTTCCATCCTCATACCTTTCTCTTGCTCAGTGGATATTTCATAGCCTAACTTTTAAAAATCTCAGATATTCATGACTGGGCACCGGGGCTCATGTTTGTAATCCTAGCACTCCGGAAGGCCGAGGCAGGTGGATTGCTTGAGCTCACGAGTTCAAGACCATCTCTAAATGTAGCCAGACATTGTGGCCAGCACCTGTAGTCTCAGCTACTCAGGAGGCTGAGGCAAGAGAATAACTTGAGCCCAAGAGTTTGAGCATTGCTGGACCAGGGAGACACAGTGAAATTCTGTCTCAACTAAATAAATTAAATAAATTAATTAATCTATCTATCTCAGATATTCATGAGGATCACCTGCTCACCTCTCTGGAAAGGCCCTTGGGAACTTCTCTAGCATCCCCTGTTTCCTTCTCTGCATTGTTTTTCTCTCTGGTACTTAATCACCATTTGACATATTATTTATTATTTTACTTATTTACTGTTTTTTAAAAATCTTTCTTCCTCTGTTAGAATATGTAAGCTCCAATGTGGGGACAACCTCTTGTTTGTTTGTTTATCACTATAACCCCATGGCTGCATGAAAATTCCTGGCACATAGTAAGTACGCAACAAGAGTTTGTCAAATTGCTAAGTGAATAAATGTAGGTAGATTAGTCCACTTGAGCTGCCATAACAAAGCCTATAGGCTGGGTGGTTTGAATGACAGAAATTTACTTTGTCACAGTTCTGGAAGCTGGAAAATACAAGATCAAGGTCCAACAATGCTCAATTTTTGGTGAGGGCTCTCTTTCTGGCTTACAGACAGCCACCTTCTCACTGGGTACTCTGGGGGCCTTTCTTCACTGAGTGTGCTCAGAGAGACAGAGATTTTCTATAAAGCCACCTATCCTGCCGGATTACGATCCGCTTCTTCTGACCTCATTTGATATTAATTGTCTCCTAAAAGTCTCATCTCCAAATACAGCCCCACTGGGGTTAGAAATTCAACATGTGAATTTTGAGGAGACAGAGTTCAGTCTATGCAGCAGGGCGCTGGAGAGCACCTACTCAAACCACCTGTTCAGATGATGCAACTATGGCCTACGAGGCTGAGGCAACATCCTGTCACTCACCTCCAGAGGAGGCCTCACATAAGGGCTACCAGCGGCATCTTGGGATTGATGTAAGGCTACACACTCCCCCATACCAGGCTCTATCTGAAAATCATACATCCATCACCTCAGTTCTCCTCCCCACTGGGGCCTCGCGTCCAAATTTTAAGATCCAAGGCTGTTTTTACAATTTGCCCAGAGGTTTGATAGACCCTGTAAAAATGGGCACAGCTTCCAGCCCTCGGAAGCTAGAAGAACTTGCAGTCTTTCCAGGAACCCACTGTCAACCCGTGCACACGGAGCCCATGCCAGTGTGCATCTGGGCTGTGCTCCCTACGTGATGACAACAGCTGGTGGGAGAATGTGAAAGTTCATGAATTACTAGAGAAGAACCAGGTGCTAACAATGTGTGTGGGGCTGATTCCAGGGCGACAAGAGCTCCAAGAACAGAGAAATTAGAGAGAATAGGCTCAGCGCCCATAGCACAGTGGTTGCGGTGCCAGCCACATGCACCGAGGGTGGTGGGTTTGAGCCCGGCCCGGGCCAGCTAAACAACTGCAACAAAAAGGTAGCTGGGCACTGTGGCAGGCGCTTGCAGCCCCAGCTGCTTGGGGGGCTGAGGCAAGAGAATCGCTTAAGCCCAAGAGTGTGAGGTTGCTGTGAGCTGTTACGCCACAGCACTCTACCAAGGGTGACATAGTGAGACTCTGTCTCAAACAATAATTAAATACATAAAAAAAATCAGAGAGAGTAAAAGAAATCTCCATGGACGTCGCAGGACTTGAGTCAAGGTTAGAAGGACGTGTGGGACCTACACAAGCGGAGGGAGAAGGAGGACTCCGCCACCCGTTATTAGGTGCAGGGGTGGTGAACAAAGGACTGAACTGGGATGGACCCCAGGTGTGAGTTTGGAGGGTGACAAGGGCTTCCATATTCATCTGGAGATGAGTGAGAAAAGCACTGGGAAATACACCCTCCTTTGCCGAGTTATTTTGTCCTTTCTTCTTTCCTCCTCTCCACTGGAACCTCTGAGGCGGAATGGCCCAGAACTTCCCTAACAGAGTTTCTATGAAGTGTTCCAAGAATGTGTGTTAACAGCAGACCTTTCATTTTCCCAGGAGAACTGGCAGCTCCTTGGATTTTCTTATTCTTCCTAACCCGATGCTTTCTTCCATCAGCAGCCAGTTCTGGGGGGTAGGGAGCCCCAACTTACTAACTTGTGCAGAGTCCAAGTTTCTTGGGGTCTGAGGTCCATTGGGGAACAAGAGTTTGGACAGCAGGTCCCTTCCTTTTTGGATTTGACAAGCAGTGGGCAGGTCACAGGCAGCTGTGCTAAGTATTTATGTTACACAAAAGGCCAACTCAGCCCTCCTTTCTGCCAAGGTCAGCAAGATGTGTTCTGAGCAGTTTGGGCCTGTGGGTGTCTTTTGGATTCGCAGGAAAGTCTACCAGGAGCCAAGGCCTCAGCTGGGGGAGACCCGCCAAAGCTAAGGAGGCCTGTCCTCAAAGGCAGCCCAGAGCACCTTGGGTCTCTTGTCTCGCCCCGGCCTTCCACCCTTTCCTCACCGAGCACTTTGTTTGGCAATGAACAAACAGGATAAAGGGGCAGCAGGTCAAAGGTGACATGGCCTGGGCTGAGTTAGGGGCTGGGAGAGGAGGGGGCCCCGGGCAGAGCGTGCAGGCACAGCGACCACGTGACGATATCCACGCAGCTCCAGCTGAAGCTTTACTGCCACCACCAGCCATAGCCACACACACTGTCACTGCAAACTGCTGAAGTCAGACCAAAGTGGACATGACTGAGAGAGGAAAACAAGTAGCCACGGAGTAACCTGAACCCTGAGTGTGGACGGGGGTCAGCGTTGTCCAGTCCCAGCTCTTTAGGAATAAGCAGAATGAGACAAGTTTGGGAATAGAGGATTTCTAACGTGCTGATAAACTTCCAATTTTATCTATTTATTTATTCACTTATATATGAGACAGTGTCTCACTCTGTTGCCCTGGGTAGAGTGTCGTGGCTTCATAGCTCACAGCAACTTCAAATTATTGGGCTGAAGTGATCCTGTCGCCTCACCCTCCCGGTTAGCTGAGACTATAGGCATCTGCCACAATGCCGGGGTAATTTTTCTATTTTTAGTAGAGACAGGGTCTCACTCTAGCTCAGTCTGGTCTCAAACTCCTGAGCTCAAGGGATCTTCCTGCCTCAGCCTCCCAGAGTACTGGGAGCCACCATGAGCCACCACGCCCGGCTTCTCCAGTTGCATTTAAAACATGCAGGGCAGCTATTTTCCTTGTGCCTTGGGCTTCTGCTCTGTGGCACACACCTCACTCATCCTCCAGTCAGCTCTCTGGAAAGTGCTCTGATTCTCAGCCATCACTCGTGGCCTCGGACCTGGAGGCTGCAGCCATGGGTCTCTGGGTGCTCACCTGGGTGCTGTGGAATGAAAGCGCCCCCACCGGAAGGCCTGGGTGCCTAGACCCACCAAGTCACTCTAAGAAAAGACATAGACTAAATCCAAAAGAGCTGCACGAAAAGCAGGAAGAGCATCTGGCAAGACAAACCCCAGAAGGTCTGGGGGACCATCGAAAGTGTTTTCTCCAAACACGTGTTTGAATCAAAGCTCAGGGCCACCCTAGGGACCAGCCCTGGGCCCAGGTCCTCTGCCACTCAGGATGGAGGGAAGCATGTGACCCCTTGCTGCACATCTCTGCGGTGGCATTAAAGAGTGCGGTCAACTGGGTGGGGCCCAAAAAAGCAAGGTCTGGTGCTGAGCTCTTTGTAAGTGAGACCCAGGAGCCCCAGTTTAATTAGAATTCCTGCCTAGGATGAAGGCCTGTGACTACCAGCCCAGGCCTTGAGCCATTGGTCACGGCCCATAAAGGCCACACACAAGTCACAGAGTCTGAACGGGGCGCATCCCTTGTGGAGGGAGTCTCAGAGGCCTCTGTGATCCCTGCCTGTAACCCTGGGCTCCCCTGGGCTCCCCTGGGCTCCCCAGGGCTCCATCCAAAGCCCTTTCTCAGCGGACCACATGTGTAACAACATTGGTTAAGGATCTGGGCTTAGTGTCCCCTCAGCGGAGTCTCAGTTCACTCCTCAGGCCCTCCAAGAGGCCATTCATGCCACCGGTGTGCCCCCATCCCTGCCTTGAACACCAGCTGCAGGAATTGCCATTCAAATTTTCATGTGTTGGGGACAGCTGCAGGACCTGCCCCATGAAGCCAAATTGTTTCAGAAGATTTATATCAAACAAACATTTTTTAAACTGTGAAAGAGCTATAAATACCCTACCAGTTTTTCTAACAATGGGGTTGGTGGCAACTGCTCTGAGCGATGCTGCCCACATGCTCCGGCAGAGACCACCAATGCCAGGGGTGGAGGGCCCGAGGCTGAGACCCTCCCCAGCTCTGGCATCTAAGAAAATGTGTCCCCAGAGGGAAGAGCTCTGGCCTAGCTGCCAATCAGCATGATGTGACCATGAAGTCTCCAAATACTCATTCTGCACAGACACCCTAGAAGTCACTTTAGATGCACTTTCAACATTCTGGGTCCTTCTGGACTGTTTTCCCAGGGAAGTTAGCCCTTTAAGGGATTTGTAGTTATTTACACTTTAGTGTGAGTAAAGACCAAGATTAGGGTAGAGAATTAGGAATTGGGAGCCTAGGGTACCAGAGTTCGCAGGGGAAAGGAAGAGAAGGGATCAGGAGACACCAGGTTCTGAAGTCAAGGGAAGACTATGGTTAAGGGGTTGCTGGGGCCAGGTTGCTGGGATTGGCATCTCAGAGCTGCCACTTACTGGCCACTGACTAACTTGAACTAGTGACTTAACTGCTGTGCTTCTCGGTCTCCTCAGCTGGAAAAGAAGGAAACTCTTAGCACCTTCCTTTAATGTTGTAAAGACTAAGTAAGTCAGTGCATGTGTAAAGCATTTAGAGTCAGTTCTCCAAGTAAAAGCATCATATGAATGTTGCCATAGGTTGAATATCTATTTTCTGAAATACTTGGTGCCAGGAGTGTTTTGGATTTCAGGTTTATTTTGGATTTTGGAATATTTGCATCATACCGGCTGAGCATCCCAAATCCCAGACTTTTTTGAGTGCGCCCTATTGGAACCTTCCACCCCACCTGCCTGCCGAACTCTACCCTGCATTATCACCAACTTTCTATCTTTCGTACAAATGTGGTACCACACCAATAAGTCAATTCCCAACCACTAGGAGCCTTTAACAATCCCTTTCACTGGGCTCTTCAAGCCTGTTTTATGAAGCACCTAATTAACTAATAGCTGAGATTTGGGGCTTCTCTCTCCCAGGAGACTCCTCATTAAATCCTTTCCTCCAGAGCCTTCTGCATCGTGCTGATTGAATCTCACAGGGCAGATTGGCCTGGAAAAGAGATAGGCAAGCAGTTAGAATGTGGGGATGTGAGGCCACTATGCTGATGGAAATGGGTGATAAAGAAATACATTCCATTTACCATATCAAATGATCACTATGCAGACTTAATGTCCTCCCGTATGGTCTAATCTTAATGTCACGACTAAGAAAGGTCAATACGTCATAATGTTAATCTATGAGGGAGCTGGTTCCATCTCCCCCACTTGCATATTTTCAAAATATTCATATTTTTAAAAGTCTAGCCCTAACTCATGCGTTCATCCATCCCCCCAAATTATTTACTGAATACCTACTGCATGCTGCCACCGAGGTCGGAATGAGGGCCACATACGTGAACCGAGAGCAGTGGTCTCCATAGGGGGCACGTGTCCCCCCACTCCAGGGAGGGACACCAGGTGAGCTATTGGAAGTCAGTAAGAAAATATTAGAAGTTCCATTTCTATTCATGTTATATATTTTTTGAGACAAGTTTTCACTCTTCTTCCCGGACTAAGGTGCAATGGCATGATTATGGCTCACTATAACCTCAAACTCCAGGGCTCAGCTGATCCTTCTCCTTCAGCCTCCCAAGTAGCTGGCATTACAGGTGTGAGCCAGCATGCCTGGCCTCTATTTATTTTTAAGGTTTCTCCCATTAATTTCTATTTTTGTATTTCCTTTATAAGTCCTAATATTTAAGTACAGACATACTTGGGTGTAATTTTTAAATAAATACCCAAATATTGAAGGTACGTACTCAAAATATTTTATCCATGGAGTGACTGATTAAAGAAGTTTTGAGACCATTGGTATGAAGCAGTGGTTTTCAAAGAGATCTGTGGGGGAAGAGATGGAAACCATTGGTAATCTTTTTGTTTTTTTTTTTTTTTGGTGTTTTTTTCTTTTTCTGAAACCATTTGTTATCTTAAAAAGCTCTGGGTATTTTTGGTACTAATCCTACTCGCTCCCTGATCCCCAGTGAGAATTGTCCACTGACTTCCAGGAAGCCCCCCTAAAGCGCCTTCCCCAGCCTCAGTGTCATGCCCTGGGAATATGGAGAGCCTTTCAGGTCTATTTCACATGATTAAGAACTTAGTTGGAACCACTTGCATTTCAGTAAATGCTGGACCACATGTAGGATGTTGATCCCATAAAGTTACACCCTGTTTTTCCTGCACATTTCCTATGTTCAGATATGTTCAGATACACAAATCCTTACCGCTGTGTTACAATTGCCTACAGTAGTCAGTACAATCACATCCCATACAGGTTTGTAGCCTGGGAGCCCCGGGCTATCCCGTGTAGCCTGGCTGTGCGGTAGGCTTCATCTTCTAGGTTTGCGTGGTACACTCTATCATGACCCCACAACGATGAAATCGTCTACTGACACATTTCTTAGAATGCATTCCTGTCATTAAGCGACACATGGCTGACACCTCAATTAGATTGGAAGCTCCTTGGGGGCAAACTTTACTTCTCCCTCCCGAGTATCTGAGCGACACACATGTTGGCACCTTCACACCTAGACTGATCCAGGCCAGAGGAAGCCATAGCTCCTGCTATGTCCAGATCTATAAGTAGGCTCGCCTTCAGGTCCAGCGCCACTGGGTTTTTCAATCTGGTGGGAAAAGGGGCTCTTGGAGTACCAGAGCCAGGTCAGAAGAATTGCGGAGTGGTGGCCTCACACACCACCCTGGTGAGACATTGTTGAGTCACTCACGTCATTGGAATGTCTAGGAGAGGGATTTCTGGGGCTTTGTCTCTGTGAAAGTGCTCCTGGTCTCACCCTCCAGGCAGGACTAAAAGACCCTTCTCCCAAATTCAAGCACTCCTTTTGTTTCACCAACACCCATCACCCTCTGAAAGCCTCTCGTCCCAGAGGAATTTGCACTAAGGACATTATAGCCTTAGCCTACCAGAGGGCTGATTGAGGAAGGGAGGGTGTTAGGGAGGGATGGAGGGAACACAGTGACGCAAACCCTTAGCTAGATGTATCAGCCACAAAGCTGCAAGCCCACTCCTCCCACAGGCTCTCTCTGCACTGCCCACCACCTCTGCTCAGGACCAGAGTTGGGCACCTGACCCACAACCAGTCAGGTTGCTGACTGGCAACCCTGAGGTGGTGGGAATGAAGAATTCTGCCCACCTGACTAGCTTCCTCCACATGTGGAATAGACAAAAAGAGAAGGTTGGGAAGCTAGTCAGAAATGAGACGCAGGAAGAGAGGCCAGCCTTCCAGGACAGGGATGCTAAGAGAGCTCAGGGCGAGAAGCCAGGTCCAACTGTCTGGTACCATAAGCCCTGGTGTTCTCCATGTAACCTGAAAAAGCATCAGTTCTTTGCAAATGCCAGAGCCAAACAAAGATGTTGTCTGCTCCTACTTGGAGCGTCCAGGTATGTGTGGGAGAGACCACCTCCAATTCCATCACCTCGAAGCAGCCAACCTGGCCTGCTCCAACCCTCACAGGAAGTCAGGTGTTGACCCCATGGGCTTCAGGGTGACCTGGACAACAGAGCTGTCTGGGTTCAGCAAACCATCATCCTTGCTCTGTGAAAAACGGGTGGCCCCTCAGAGAGGAGTCTTCAGGGGCAGGGGTGGAAGCCGTGACTCCATGGGTGTCTCTCGGCCTCGTCACCACAGCCAAGGCGAGCTTGAGGACTGACCCCTATCTCCACACCTGTCACAGGCTTCATGCTCAACTGTGACCCTTTCCACTTTCGGTTCTGCACTGGATGTTCACAGACGTGAGATTTCCTCCAATGGAAAACTGGTTCGGGTGGAAAAATCGTTAGCTCCTGATTTTGCTCCTCAGGGATTGTCCGAGACCCAGCCCTCCCAGGAGGCAGCCCAGGGGCAAACAGAGCTTCTTCCTGAGGCAGAGTCGATCTTGGAAACCAACCTTATTAGAAGAGAAAGTGGGCTCTTCCACTGCAGAGCTGGAAGTGGAGGTAGCTGGTAGGTGGAGGAGGCTCGGTTTGTTGGAGTGGGATCTTGGAATGGCGTGATTTCCCCCAGCCGCTGCTGTTTACACAGTGTAGACCCTCTGTCTCGCTGGCAGAGTTAGTATCCTTTAACGCTCCCGGAGGGGTGCCACGACTCTCTTGTCACTTTTGGCCATTTGCATGGTCCTACTCCAGCTAGAAGACTCAGTCCTGTTCACTTTTCAAAACTCCAGTGATCCATGCAGTGCAAGGGTCATCTGCCCTCCTCCCAGACGCCTGCAGACAGGAGGGTGCGTGCAGTCTGCTTCCAGACCTCCCTCTTTCTCTCCATCCGTGAGGGGCTGCAGCGCAGGCGGGTGGGTAGAGGCGGAGGTGTCCTTCTCCGACCAGCCCTTGTCAGCACGGGGAGGTTCCAGCTCTGCCTTTCTGGGGTGGAGTGTTCAGCCCCGCCTGGGCTTCCTTCCACGTGGGGAGCGACCTTCAGGCGGGTAGCAGGGCCCCTCTCCTGGTGCCGATTTCTGTCCCTTTGCTAACCACAAGCTTCTTTATGCACAGCCACAGGAATCCTTGGGGCCTTCTTTACAGAGAACGGAAGCAGCGCGGGAGTTGCCTGTGTTCTTTTGGGCCTCTGCCGCAGGCCCCAAAAGGGGGCCGGTCCAGTCAACCTCTTCAGAAACCGAGACCCCTCCATCTACCAGCTGCAGGGAGTTTCTCTGGACCTGATTTGTAAAAGCGTCACATGCAGGCTGCTGCCTCTGACAGACAGACTGTGCCCTTATCAGACATGGGACCCGAGCTCAGACAGCCATCCTCCTGCGACAGTGATGTGCCCCGGTGAGAACAGGTCCCAGCCTTCATCACCCCAAAGCCAGACACCGGGTGACACCGGCAGCAGCACGAAGGTCTTTGTCAGTGCTGTCCTCAGAGGATCGCTGTATCCCTCTCCTCAGCTTGCAAGTGTCAGAAATCAGGCAACTTTCTCCAAGAAGGCGAGGCGAAGTGAAGGCCATCAGGCTACCAAGACACCATTCCCACACGTGTTCTATAGAACTGGGCTTTTAGAGTGACACAGACCAGAGAGGAAAAGGCTGTGGGTTTGCCACTTTTGTTTTTGTTTTTTAAGACACAAACCTCACTTTGTCACCCTTGGGAGAGTGCCGTGGTGTCATAGCTCACAGCAACCTCAAATTCTTGGGCTCAAGCGACCCTCTTGCCTCAGTTTTTCATTTCTAGTAGATGGAGTCTCACTGTTGCTCAAGCTGGACTTGAACTCCTGAACTCAAGCAATCCACCTACCTCGGCCTCTCAGAGTGCTAGGATTACAGGCAGGACCGCGCCTGGCCTGGGTATGCCACTTCTTGATGGCAAGGTTCGAAGAAAGCCTGATGGTCAATGTTGCACCCTGGAGCAGGGAAATCCCCTGGAAAAGGAAGTGGGAGCTACTTGCCCAATGCTAATAGTCAGTAACAGCAAAAGGAAATTTGTCAGCATGGGGTCAAACGAGTCAACTAGGATCTGTTCCCCAGGTACTTACAGAGACCCCCTGCCTGTAAGGAATAGTGTTAGGCAGAGTCAGGAGTAGAAAGATGAGTGAATAGGATAGGGTCTGTTTAAAATACACCTGGGCACCTGTGGCTCAAAGGAGTAGGGTGCAAGCCCCACATGCCAGAGGTGGAGGGTTCAAACCCAGCCCCAGCCAAAAACCGCAAAAAAAAAAAAAAAAACCTAAGATGTTTTGGGGTGGCGCCTGTGGCTCAAAGGAGTAGGGTGCCGGCCCCATACGCCACAGGTGGTAGGTTCAAACCCAACCCCGGCCAAAAAACAGCAAAAAACAAAAAAATTACACCTGGGATTTATTAAGGTGTGATGAGACCAACAGACCAGGAGACAACTATTCAAAAGGTAGTTTGCTACTCACAGTTCCCGAGAGAAGGGGGCGCCCCGTACCACCCGGGGTCACTGCTACTCACAGTTCCTGAGAGAAGGGGGTGCCCCACACCACCCAGGAAGCACAGGGTGTGAAATCGTCACTGTGGTTATCTCAGAAAGGAATGGGCAAGGCAGGGTAAGCAGCTGAACAGGGTGGAGTTTGGATAATAGGAATAATTTTGGCAGGCTCTGGGCTATAGGGGAAGTCTGGCAGTACCCAGCTGTGGGGTGATTTGGGGCAGACAGATAATGTCCCAGACTTCAGGATCTGTCTGGTAAAGCTATCAACTTGGGGTAGATTGTTTGCATATCAAAGGTAAACTTGAAAGGAAGTTGTTTGTTATCTCTAGGAATTAGCCAGCCCTGGGAGAGGCAGTCCTTCCTGGGCCCCAGATGTCAAGGCATCATGAAATATAGAAAAAAATGAACGTGGTTAATACAAGGTTCCAACTCTTTTTTTTGAGACAGAGTCTCACTCTGTCATCCTGGGTAGAGTGCTGTGCTGTCAGCCTAGCTCACAGCAACCTCAGACTGTTGGGCTCAAGTGATCCCCCTACCGCAGCCTCTCCAGTAGCCCGCCACAATGCCAGGCTAGTTTTTCTATTTTTAGTTGAGACACGTTCTTGCTCTTGCTCAGGCTTGTCTCCAACTCCTGAGCTCAAGTGATCCTCCCACCTTGGCCTCCCAGAGTGCTAGGATTACAGGTGTGAGCCACTGTGCCCCGACAAGATTCCTATTCTTAAGCTTGAAATTCAGGAGGAAGAACCTAGCACATGTGCACAAGTATCTATAAAACAAGACACGACACAACATGTAGCATCAAAGATAAAAGGGAAAGGCATGGGGTTTTCAAGAGAAGGAGATATTACCTGGTTGGGGGAATCTGAAAATGTTTGGGGGAAGAGGTGGTATTTAAACAATGGATAGCAAAATGTATTTCATTTTTAATTGGTAGTACATGCATGTGATTTTTTTAATTAAAAAAAAAATCACAAAAGTCAGACTAAGACAAAACTATATTGATGAAGACCAGATCAGTGGTTGCCAGGGGCTAGATTTGGAAGGAGAACAGAAACCTAGAGGAGTACTTGGTGGGTGGGGGGAACGGGACTCTTCTGAACTTCATTAAGGTGGTGGTACCCAAATTTTAGATGTTAAAATTTGTAGTAGTATACTCCAAAAGGAAAAAAATAAGTAAATTTTACTGAATGATAATTTTCTTTTAGAGATTAAAAAAAAATACAAAAGCGTATACAGCGATAAGAAACTTCCCACCCAAGGGGAATTTGAGAATTTATTCTTTTGTAGACTGGGCGCAGTGGAAATCTAGCACTTTTGGAATCAGAGGTGGGAGAATTGCTTGAGGCTAGGAGTTGAAGACTAGCCAGAAGCTGGAGCAGTGGCTCACGCCTATAATCTTAGCACTCTGGGAGGCTGAGGAGGGTGGATTGCTTGAGCTCAGGAGTTTGAGACTAGCCTGAGCAAGAGTGAGATCACTGTTTCTACTTAAAAAAAAACAAAAAAAGAAAGAAAGAAATGAAAACCTGAGGCAAGAGGATTACTTGAGTCAAAGAGTTTGTGGTTGCTGTGAGCTAAAAATCCACCGCACTCTACTGAGGGCAAAAAAGTGAGACTCTGTCTAAAAAAAAAAAAAAAAAGACCAGCCAGAGCAAGAGCAAGACCCCCATCTCTATAAGAAAATACAAAAAATTAGCCAGTCATGGTACACGTATTCTCAGCTACTCTGGAGGCAGAGGCAGGAAGATTGCTTGAGTCCAGGAGTTTGAGGTTGCAATGAGCTGTAATAATGCCACTGCACTCCAGCTTGGATAACAGAACAAGACCTGGTCTCAAAAAAAAAAAAAAAAAAAAACTATTATTTTAGCAACTTAGAAACATACGTGATTATTATTATTAACTATGGTCACCATGCTGTGTGATAGATCTTGAAAATTTACTCCTCCTATCTAATCGGAACTTTGTCCCCTTTGGTCAACATCTACCCACCCCCACCCTCAGCCTCTGGTAACCACCTTGCTACTCCTACTCTCTATTTCTATAAGTTTAGCTTTTTCAGATTCCACATATAAGTGAGCTCATGCAGTATTTGAGAACCCCTGGAATTGTTCTTTTCTTTCTTTTTTTTAAAAGGGTGTCTCACTTGGTCACCCAGGCTCACTGCAGCCTTGAATTCCTGGGCTCAAGTGATCCTCCCGCCTCAGCCTCCCAAGTACATGGGACTAGGTGTGAGCCACCACACCTGACTAGTTTTTTCATTTTTTTAGAGACAGGGTCTCTCTATGTAGCCCAGGCTGATCTCAAACTCCTGGCCTTAACCAATTTCCTTCCTCAGCCTCCTTAGTTGCTGGGATTACAGGCCTGAGCCACTACACCTGGCTAGATAATTTGTTTTTTAATTGGTGTGATATGGTTAAATTTTTTTCTACTACATTATGTTTTTATTTTCACTGATTTTTTTAACTCCATACTAATTCAATTTTCCTCCTCTCTACTATTTTAGAAGTTACACTTTATATTTCTATTTTTTTAATGGTTCTCTTACATTTTTTAGCAAACATTGTGTCACAAATTTAGATTCTCCAAGAAGCAGACACTAGACGGAATTAGGTGAGCAAAAGAATCTGGAGAAGTAACACTGTGAAAAGGAAAAGGAGGAAGCAGAATTGGGCAGAGGGGAGACTTCACACCGTAATGCAGGGCCCAGAGTGTAGAAACAGCCAGGCCCCAGGTCCACTACCTCTGCTGCTGTCACCTTGCTCAGTCATTGACCAGAGGCTGCTCCAAGAACAGCATGACCTTGGCCTGAAAGCTAGAGCAGATTCTCAGGAAGCTAGAAGTTGGAGGTGTCAGGTACCATCACAACAGGGCACAGCCTCTTCTTTATGGAGAGTTAGGCAGTGCATTTTCCACCTGGCACAGCGGCATCCATGTCCCTCTCCATTTCCTATGTAATACTGGGATTTTAGCATTCTAATTCCAATTATTTCTGCCCATATTTAATATGGGTGTCTATTACCCAATCCTTCTTGTTACATCTCCCAAATTAGCAATGCTTGTCCAGATTTTCATATATGGTCATTCCTCAGTATCTGAGGGGAAATTGGTTTCAGGGTCCCTGGATACTCAAACCCAAGGATGTTGAAGTCTCTGACAGAAAACGGCATGGATTTAAATATAAGATGCACCTGCAGGCCTCACAGCATCATGGTCTGAGCTCTTGCATCCTGTCCCATTTTCCCTTCTCTTTTATGAAACTGGTCCCTGGTGTCCAAATGGTTCCAGCCCTGTGGCCTGTTAGGAACTGGGCTGCACAGCGGAAGGTGAGTGGTGGGCCGGGCAGCAAAGCTTCATAGATACAGTAGCTCCCCATTGCTTGTATCACTGCCTGATCCACCTCCCGTCCCATCCCTGTATCTGGAAAAATTGTCCAACCCCCTCAACCCCCGGCCCCCATCCCTGTATCTGGAAAAATTGTCTTCCATAGAACTGGTCCCTGGCACCAAAAGGTTGGCAACCTTTGACCTACATACAACCTACTCATAACATTTAATACAATGTAGATACTGAGTAAATAATTGTTATACTGATTTCTCTATTTGTATTATTTTTTACTGTCATTTTTGAGTTTTTAAAATATTTTTGATTGGTGGCTGATTAAATCTACAAATGTGAAATCTGTGGATACAAAACGGTCAGTATATGTTTGCTAATTTCTTCATCATTTCTTCTTGCATTTTAATCCTTTCTCTCTTTTTTTTTTTGAGACAGAGTGTCACTATGTCGCCCTTGGTAGAGTGCCATGGCGTCACAGCAACCTCCATCTCTTGGGCTTAAGTGATTCTCTTGCCTCAGCCTTCTGAGTAGCTGGGACTACAGGTGCCCGCCACAATGCCCAGCTATTTTTGATTGCAGTTGTCAGTGTTGTTTAGCAGGCCCAGCTGCGCTTGAACCCCCCAGCCTCAGAGTATGTGGTGGGCACATATCCAGCCTCCTTTCTCCTATTTTCAATCCTATTCTTTCTGAACTACATCCTCTAACTCTTTCAGTAAGAGTGTTAGTGTCTCCCAGTTTTTGTGCTGAAAACATTTTAATTTAGCCTCTTATCCTTGAATGATAGTTTAGCCAGGTATATATATTTTTTCTTTTTGTACTAGCATTCTGAACATTTTACTACACAATTTTCAGGCTTCTGTTATTACTGTTGCGAAATCTGGTAATAGTATGATGTAGAACGCACTGGTTGCTCTTAAGACTTCCTTTTAGCCTCTGAGGTTGTGTACTTTTACCAACAAGGTATTCAGTTGTAGATTTAGTTTAATTTATTCTGCCTGGGACCTATGGGATTTCTGAATCTGAGTCATGTTGCTCATCAACTCTGAAAAATTATCGCCCATTACCCCTTTAAACATTGGCTTTTCCCCATTCTTTTTGTTTTTTTTTTCCTAGAATTTCTCTTAATACACAGATGTCCCAAACATTACCTATAAGTCACCATACATGGGGAAAATGGGAAATTGGAGGTCAATGTATCTTTATCTTTTCTTTTTTTTTGCAGTTCTTTGGCTGGGGCTGGGTTTGAACCCACCACCTCCAGCATATGGGGCCGGCACCCTACTCCTTTGAGCCATAGGCGCCACCCTCAATGTATCTTTATCTTTACAAAATATTCACTATAAAATTTTACAAAGAGGTGGCTAACACATAGAGAATATTTTGTAAATATTTTGTAAAAGTTTATAATGTTTGAATTTTGGTACCTATATTGTTCATCTCATATGCCTGTCAGTTTTTATTATATAGTTCTCTTTCCTTGCATTTTTTATTACTTCATTCATGTCTTTAATCATTTTGAGCATATATTTTATTTTATTTATTTATTTATTTTGAGACAGAGCCTCAAGCTGTCACCCTGGATAGAGTGCAGTGGCATCACAGCTCACAGCAACCTCCAATTCCTGGGTTCAAGCGAGTCTCCTGCCTCTGCCTCCCAAGTAGCTGGGATCACAGGTGCCCGCCACAATGCCCGGCCATTTTTTGGTTGCAGCCGTCATTGTTGATTGGCAGGCCCAGGCTGGATTCGAACCCACCAGCTCAGATGTACGTGGCTGGCGCCTTAGCCCGTTGAGCAACAGGCGCTGAGCCTGAGCATATATTTTAAAGAATTCCTATCTAAGAGTTTCATTTTCTGAAGCTCTTAGTCCTGTCCCTGCCACACTACGCTTGGGATAGATTGTTTACCCGTGAGCCCACGTGCAGTGGAACTGCATCTGTGGGAAGCCTGGCCTTGGGAGTGTCCTTCCAGTGAGATTTTGTGTTAGCCATGGCCAGTCCCTCCAGGCTTCAAGAATCTCAGCCTTGGGCCACTTTCCTTAGTATTAGGAGTTCTGGACCACCCAGGTCGTATAAATTAGAGCCTGACTCAGCCAAGATACAGGCTGTGACTACAAACTCTCAGGGGTATTCCTTTCCATCTGGACACAAGTCACACCCCACAGGCATCCTTGCTGGCTCCTTTTGCTGGTGGTGCATACGATTTAGTTCATTGTTTCACTGTCCAGCTCATAAATGATTCTAGCTCTAAGCAAGAGCCTCAGTTCCAACACATCTGCCTGAAGCAGGCCCAAAGCTGTGTCTCCTAGGAGGTTCGGAGCCAGCCCTTAGCCAGAACCAGATTTGACAAGCCGTATCCTCCCGTGGCTGCTGCAGCCTCTGATCACGTATTTATTAGCCTGATTTTTAGTTTACTCTTCAATTTTGGACCTGAGGAGTTCTTTTACTTTTATATGACCTCGGTTATATATTTAAAGGGGTATTTGTTAGATCATATTCAGGATTCCTAGAGGTTTTGTAAGCAGAACAGTTTCCAAGCTGAATTAGTTCACCACACCAACAAATTAAAATCTGATCCTCCTCATGAATGTTGCCGCCTCATTGTTTGTTCAGACGCTTCATGACCCCATATTAATAAGTTTACTGCCTCTCTGGGCAATACGTCAGTCTCAACTCCTTCCTGTTGAATTCCTGGCCTCTTCATCTTCATCAAATTCAAATTCCTGGGTTTGATTGGCAGAGCTCTTCACCCCAAGACTTCCACAGGCCATGGGCAGCCTATAAATTAACTGCTTTTGAGTCAGGTCCAACCAGACGCAGTTAGAGGAAGAGTGGGTCTCACGGCACGAACCCTGTGGTCTAAGCCTGACTCACATAGGGTCACTTCCTTAGAAGGACCTGTGGACACAGAGGGCCCTGCCAGACACGGTCCTCTTCCCAGCACTGTCAGGACAAATACCGCCATCACCTGAATAGCATTTTACCCATGGACGCACAAAGAAATGAACAAACAGCTGGTTGAACAGTTCGTAGCCCACCGTGATGCTTAATATAGGTTTCAGTTTGAAAGGCAGTCTCTAATGAGCTGCTTGGTCAATGTTTTTGTTGCTGATTTAGACACAGAGATCAAAGTCAGTTTGTCAATTTGCAGCATGACACAAAGTTGAAAGGGACAGATAGCACATTCCAGAAACAAGGTTCAAATGGTTTCAACTGATTAGAATAAACAAGCTTAAATTTAATAAGGATTAGGTAAAGCACTGAAGTTATTTCCAAAATTCCAAAGGAGAAGCACTGGATTGCTGTATCCTGGCTTGGCAGCAATTCCCAGACCAAGGACCTGGGAGTTTCGGTGACCGTAATTTTAACCTGGCCCTCACGAGTCCTGCTCACCTCCTACTCCACCTCCACATTCTCATCTGTATCCTGACTTCGCCCCTCTCATTTTATGCACAATTTGGTTTTCTGGGCCCTTTTTGCATCTCTTTGCTCCTTAGTCATTATCCTTGTTATCCTCTGGGTCTCTGAAAACCAATTCATGTGAGAAACCTTGGCATTAACTAACGATACGGTTTTTTCTGGAGGAGAGACTATGGAAGCCAAATAACATCTCCAAATGGAAGAGTGAGGAACAGGTCCTGTGCTGCTCCGGCCAGCAGCGGCAGAACCGGGGGAGAGAGGAAGGATCAGACGTCCGTTCAACATAAGCTTCAGTTAATTTGTATGAGCGTTTACTATCTGCAAAGCTATAGGTGCTTTGGGCCATGCAAAGGAAGGACTCCGGCACGGTGAGTGCATTCGCCCTAGCTGGCCTGCTATCAGGCATGCTGGAGAGCGGATCGCTGCATTAGGTGAGGGGCTAGACACATACCATGTCCAAGTCAGGCCAGCTGTCTCAGAAAGGCACTGATGAAAATGAACCCTTTTGAATACCGAGGAGGTGAAAGACCACAAGTTGTAATCTTGAGGGGTCAGAATGACCTGTAAAAACACCTGCAAACACTTCTCTACCCGTGTGCTTTGCTTCTGGCCCTTTAAGTTAGCCCAGGCCACTCCCAGGCTGCACCTGCAGAAGATAAATGCTAGTTGAAAATAGCCAGGGCATGCAGAGCAACTTCTCTGAAAGTCTGTTCCCTGACATGGTTCAGATTCCATCTTACTCCCCCAACACCCATCCCTTCTCCTGGCTCCGACCTCACCTTGTTTATCTGAACCTTGGTTTTACTTACCTCATAGACCAGAGATGTTTTCAAACTTGAGCATCTGACTCACTTAGAGGACTTGTCAAAGCACAAAGCACCGGTTGCTGGTCCCTGACCCCAGGGTTTTTGATTAAGTAGGTCTGGGATGGGCCCAAGACTCGCAGCTCTAACATGTTCCCAGATGATACTGATGCTGCTGGTCGGGGACTACGCTCTGGGAACCAGTGCTTTAGACTGAGGCAAGAGCCTCTGGTCTAATGCCAGCCCACACAATCCCACCTCTGTCTCCTGGGCTGTTGCAGCCCAAGACATCCGTCCAGTGCCCTGTGGGGTCAGTGGGTGCAATCAGTGAAAAGATGCCCCAGAGCTCCCAGAGGTTCATTCTGGAAACCCACAGTTACTTGATCTATAAACATGTGAGTGCCTTAGAAGGTATTTTGCCATATTTTTATACAGATAATGAATTAAAAATCCTTTGGGAATGATGTTCCTTCACTGAGAGTCAGCATGTTTAAAAAAAAAACCAGGCTCGGCTCCCGAAGCACAGTGATTACAGCGCCAGCCACATACATGGAGCATGGCAGGTTCAAATCTGGCCTGGGCCAGCTAAACAACTGCAACAAAAAAATAGCTGGGCATTATAGCAGCGCCTGTAGACCCAGCTACTTGGGAGGCTGAGGCAAGAGAATCGCTTAAGCCCAAGAGTTGGAGGTTGCTGTGAGCTGTGACGCCACAGCACTCTACCCAAGGCGACATAGTGAGACTGTATCTCTTTTTTTTTTTTTTTGGTAGAGACAGAGTCTCACTTTATCACCCTCTGTAGAGTGCCATGGCATCACGCAGCTCACAGCAACCTCCAACTCCTGGGCTTAGGCGATTCTCTTGCCTCAGCCTCCCAAGTAGCTGGGACTACAGGCTCCCACCACAATGCCGGGCTATTTTTGTGTTTTGCGATTCGGCCGCGGCTGGGTTTGAACCCGCCACCCTCGGTATATGGGGCCAGCGCCCTACCCGATGAGCCACAGGCACCACCCGTGAGACTGTATCTCAAAAAAAAAAACCAAACAAACAAACCACTAACTCCCCAAATCTTCCTAAATAACATGAGACCCAGCAGTAGCCTTTAAGCTGCAGACTGCTCAGGCAGACAGCTGAAGGGAACAGTAGGGCCGAGGATTAACAGCTAACTCTAGCCCAACTCCTTTTCTGTGCCTGGCTCTGTCATAAACACTTTATTACTTCATTCCTCATAACAAACCTACAAGGAAGATTTCATTATTATCCTCGTTTCATTGATTAAAAAAAAACTGGGGCACAGAGAGGTCAGGTGACTAGCTGGAAGTCACACAACTCAAACCCGGCAGAGCCAGGACCGAGCCCTGGAGTGGAGCTCCCTTGTCCGTGTTCTCCGCACTGCAGCGCACACCTTGGGGAGGCTTATGCAGACTCTGAAATCTGTGTTCTGGGTTCAGCCTCTTTTTCCTCCTGAAATACAGTATAACCTCGGCAAGTTGACCACCCAAAAGACTGTAAGGAACTGGTCGATATACAGCAGTGATCAACATTAGGAACTAGGTCTACTGAAGATGTGCACATGGAAAGTTAATACGTGTTATGCATTAAGTTACATAATATTATGTAGTACGTGCATGTTTGGTCTATAAAGATTAGGTCAGCTTAAGGAGGTTGTCAGAGTAGGGAGGTGGCCAACTGTGGAGGTTCTATTTACCTCCCAGTTAGGAGCCAATTTTCAGGAGCCTAACATCTCTATCCTTTCCTTACCACCCCCATCACCTTAAAAGACATCCGTTCCCTGGTCTAAGAACTGAATTTCAGGCATCAGCAACCAGAGAAATTCAGAGGCATCACTGAGGAGGGCCTAGGACCACACCAGGCCACGGAGCTGACCATGAAAATACCCTTGACTTTCATTAGGCGTCTTGACTATTTTTCAGTGACTTCGTGGAGGTGGGATTGTTGGAGCACAGAGTCCCTGGGGGTCTCCCCTAGATACAGCCATCGTGGAAGTCAAGGTCGTTCTAAAAGAGGTTTAGTACAAATGTTTACAACAGGCAAATGAACACGTTTAATTCCCCAAAGAAATATACCAGATAATATACTGTAATAGTGCAATTCTTAAGATGATGGATTACAGAATTTATTGAAATTCCTTTGAATTCAATGTGTTCAGCCATGGAGTAAGGTGATGGCCTGGCATCTGGGGACTGGTGTGAGGGACGGCTGGTGCCTGCGAACCCACCTACAGAGAATATCCACAATCCGACATTGAGGCCCGCATCTGGCCTAGTGGCCATCCCCCCCATCCATGACAGCCCTTGCGGGGAGCCCAGCTCTCTAGGGACCCCAGCTGAGGCTCCAGCAGCAGATGGGCTTTCTCTGTGGTTTCCCCCCAGGCCCCAGACCAGCCTGCCCTGGCACTATCTACCAACCAAATTCTGCTCTCGAGCCTTCTGCCTTCCTAAGCCCCAGCCGAATTTCTCCCAGGCTTATTCACTGCTGCCCTAAAACTGAAAATTGATTATGTTCTGGCCCATTGGCCAATATTTTAATTGGCATCTAAAGGTTCTTTTGCTTCTAAAACATCTCTTGCCTCATATCCCAGAGCACATCTCTGAACCTCTATATTATTTCCACCTCTGGTTGGGGAACTTGACCAAATAAATAGAATCCTTGGCCTGCCTCTTCTTTACTAACAGAAGGGACACTGTTTTGTTTCAAATTTGCCCATCTGGGTTATCAGAAGAGCTGTATTTCCAGACAGACTGTGCCCACCTAATAGCTGATTCTAAGACAATGGGTAGCAACATTGGGCTGGTTGGGTTCTGTCCAGCTCCTAGACCATCAGCTACATTTTTCCAGAAATGAGTATATCTCAGCATATTGACAGGATTGCAAGATAAAAATACATAGTTCCCAGTTAAATTTGAATTTCAGATATACAACAAATTTTTTTTACATAAGTATACGTCAAGTGATTTGGAAGACATACTTAAAAATTATTAGTTTATCTGGAATTCAAATTTAACTAGGAGTGCTGTGTATTTATTTGGTAATTTGGTAACTCCAAGTATGTATCAAATAATCTAGTTAAATAAGAGTTCTGTGAAAATATTACAAATAAACACAAGCATTCAACCGACCTAGAGAAACTCACCATGGGCCTGGCCCTTGGCTGGGGAATGCAGGCAGCACAGCCGATCCAGTGTCCAGCCGGAGAGAGGGAATTCTCCAAAAGGACATCATAAAAGCCCTTAACAGCAATCTCCACCCCAACCTCAGTACCTCAGTTTCACCTGGATGCAAAACTGACATTTCTCCTGGATACACAGATCATCTTAAGGCCCTTAGAAGAAAAATATGGCAAGGGAAGTCTCCTGCCATGTAAGTAAACGGTAACAGGGAGGTAGCTCTGCCCTTCAGATGAAAAAGGAGGAAAATAGCCTCATTAAAAAATATTCTTAATAAGAAAATTTTCATCCAAATGCTTCACGAGAGTATTATCATCAAACAATGCAATAATTTTAAGGCAATAATAAGCATATTTTTGAAAGTCCTTGCTGATTACCAGGTGTATTAAAAATGGCCTTGGGGAAATCTCTGTGCAAATATTTCTTTTTTAGTTTAATTTCAAAGACTACTTAAAAGGGAAAAGGAGAATGTCTGCAGTAGTAAAGCAGCAATCATTTGCACCTGGACAGGACTAGGTTTCATCCCAGAATCCAGAGCGTTTTGTGCACAGATGGGAGAAGCAGCAGAAGCTGCGGGGCTGGGAAAGGACATGGCAGGGAAACAAAGTGCCTCTACCAAGGTCAGATGGAAACACAGGTGCCTTGGAGAGCACCACTCCCACGCGACGATGATCTCACAGCCTCCCTGCTCTGAGAAGTGTGGACCATGCTCCAGGAGGCCGTCCTACCATCAAGGTCAAATCCTCTACAGCCACCAAGAAGACAATAAGGCCGTGGCCAGGTTTACTGAGCACCTGCTACGTGCACAGGGCTATTGGCAGGATGGGGGAAATGGCTGATCCTGCCAGCAGGCACAAGCTGCCTCACAAGGCACAACTGGCTTGTGTGCATGTGGGGGCTTTGTGGAGAGGTGGCATCTGTCAGCAAGGGAGAGAGGGCCCTTCCCTGGGCCAAGTGTAGGAGAGATTTAAACAAAAACAGGACGTTTCAGAATGCTTCATAATGTCGTGTATCTACCTGACTTCTTTCTCCACCAGAAAACTAGACCTCCCCTCCCTTTCTCCCAAGAAATGCAAAACAAGCTTCAGAGTGGCCGCAGGCTGTTTGCTGAAAACCAGCTGCTTGCATTCTACTCCAAGAAGTTCAGAGGGGGTTTTGGTTAGTGGGTTCCCATTCTATTTGTGTTTTGCTGGTTTCTCACCCCACCCAGTCTTTTGTTCTACTCTTTCTCTTCTTTCTCATGGAAGAAAAACTCAGAATTAGAGCATGAAACAAAGAGAGCAGGGAAGCTCCTGGATTCTCACCCATTTTGCCAAACCTGTTGGGACAGCAGTGTTCACAGAGCTGAGCCAGAGCCTGAGCTGGGAGAACAGGCACACTGACCTGGACGGGGATGACAGATGGGCACGCGCCCCCATCCGCTCAATGCTTAGGAAATAAAGAATTAGGGTGGCTGGTGGCAGCTGCCAGAGGAATTAGAGGGTGGCTGGTGGCAGCTGCCAGAGGGAGCCACCATCATTCACCACCGTGAGGATGGTCGCTGGAACAGCTTCCATTTAAAATGTCAGATTGATCCCATAAATCATCCAAATGGGCCGGGAAATTATAACATTTCAGTATCCAAAGTACAATTTCAAAAATGCCCCCTCAAATTTAGAATTGGTACAAAAATCTTTCATCAGCCCAAATCTCCCAGCTGGGTTTCAGAAGCCAGGATGATGGCAACTAGAGCCTGACTGGAAGGTGGGTGTATCTGGTCTTCACGATCCTCACACACCCTTTCATACCTGCTGTCCCCTCCCTGCTGCACCTGCTGGCCACCGGGCTCCATCCTCCCTCTGCTCCTCCCCCAGTTAGCATCTGGCTACGTACACCAAAGTGGGATGACTCAAGAGGATGTTAGGATATTTGCATCCTTGTAAGATACAGTGCATGAGACAAAGGGATGAAATCCTAACAAGGAATTAGGGGGGTGAAGCAAGGTGTAAGAAGATATAGGCAGAAGGAAAGTGAGGGGCATCTGTGGAGCCCCTTTAAGCTGCTCTGCCTACTTGCCACACTCCAGGCCCTGCCCCTGAACAGGGTGGAGGAAAACGCAGCTGTCACAGGGGAAGGAGAGAGTAGGTCCTGAGTAGGTCCAACAGCTCATCCATGAGCAGCCAAAGCTGGACACTGCCCAGCAGTAGCTACATGCACTTCTGATGAGACAGCCACACAGGAACAAGCACCTCCATGTCCTGGCCCCAAGGACACTTGGTCCTGGCTGGAAGTTTAAGGTGGCCCTGTGTATTTTTGGCATTTCAGCACCTGGGATTACATGAACTCTGCCCCTCAGCAAGCTGCACAGCAGCTAATGTCACAAGGAGCCCCGGACAACTGTGGGAGGCCAAGCTGGCCACTATTGGTGGTCTCCATGTCACAAGGGTCATATCTCAGCCAGAGAAGGTTTGAAATGAAGGTCTGTTGAGAGTCATGTGCAGAATGTGAGCCCTCCCTGAATGCTGCCCGAATCTGGTCTCAGAGGCCGGGTGCATTTTGCTGGTCTATCTGAAGGTCATGGCACAGCCTGCCCAGGGTCGGCAGTCTTAGGCTGAGCAGCCAGTGTACCCTGTGCTCACTGCCCTTCACTCTGCTTCCTGGCGACAACTGTCTCCCTTCCGTTCCCTCTGATACCTCCAGTGGGGTCCTCAGGGTTGCCTCCTTATTCTTGCATTCTTTTTCTCAGCTTTCTTCTTATTTCTTGCCTTTTGCTATGCCACTTTATGGGCAGATCTCATTGTCATGACCCCCACTTTTTGCAAGCCCTAGCACACACCTTCCCCATGGAGAATCCCCATGGGGGGTCAGCTAGGGGAGCTTGGGAGGCCAAGAGAGAAACCAAGCTTGAAAAATCTCATGTCTCTTTGTTCTTCTTGCCACCTGCAGAAATGGGGTAAACATCCCCCTTTCCAATCCTCTACTGTTAAATAAAAGAGGATGCACAGCAGCCTTTGAAGAAAGTCTCTACAGAAGGCTGTCTGACCCTCAAATGTTTTCCTCTGGCTTCTTCTCCTATGGCCTGAAATTTCCACAATTAGAAATTAATTCCTTTGATTTTTTTTTTCTGCTAAAATACAAACAAGCCTGGGAAAGGTAACAGCAGTTGTGATCCAGAGCAAATGTACTTATTCTGAGAGAGTATTTTGATAGGGAGAGAAAGAATGTGAGAGTTCTTGGGAATGAGGGACTTGGGAAAAGTTAAAAGGAGCCTGGAAGAAAGGAGAAACAACTTTGGAATGAAAAGATTCCATTGGGAGGGGGTTCAAGCTGAAGCCAAACTTTTCTTCTCTCAGGGTTTTGTACAAACCAGGCAGGTCAGAGCCAGGTCTCAAGTCAGCAAAAGGGGGTAAAGGGTTGGGGAGTTTTGGAGCCAGTTCAGGCACTGAATACAACGGCTTCCTTTAGTCTAGGAACTGTGTGGGCACCACAGATCCAAAGAAAGGGAGGATCCGGCTCCTACCCTCAAGGAGCTCACCAGGAAATCGATCTTCACTGTATGGGTTGAAAGTGCCCAGGGTGTTCTGGTGACACTGAGGAGGGGCATGGTGGGCAGGCACCTAATGTCCCCTGGGAAGGGGGAGGATGGGACACACAGGCTGGCTTTTAAGTTAGAAGTAGCTTACCAGGGCTGGGCTCTGCAGCTCGCACCTGTAATCCCAGCACTTTGCGAGGCCCAGGCAGGAGGATCACTTCAGGGCAGTAGTTCAAGACCAGCCTGGGCAACTTAGCAAGAGTCCATTTCTACAAAAAGAAATTTTTTTTAATTAGGTAGGTGTAGTGGTACATGCCTATAGTCCCACCTACTTGGGGGGCTGAAGCAGGAGGATTGTGAGCCAGGGAGATCGAGGTTGTGTGCCACTGCACTCTAGCCTGGGTGACAGAACAAGACTCTGTCTCTAAAAAAAAAAAAAACACAGAGAACTCAAATGTATTAGCAAGAAAAGAACAAGTGATCCCATCTCAGGGTGGGCAAGCAACTTGAAGAAGACAGGCACATGGCCTACAGACACATGAAAAACTGCTCATCATCCTTAATCATCAGAGAAACGCAAAGCAAAACTACTTTGAGATATCATCTAACTCCAGTAAGATTAGCCCACATCACAAAATCCCCAAACCAGAGATGCTGGCATGGATGTGGAGAAAAGGGAACACTTCTACACTGCTGGTGGGAAAGCAAACTAATATGTTCCTTTTGGAAAGATGTTTGGAGAATACTTAGAGATCTAAAAATAGACTTGCCATTCGATCCTATAATTCCTCTACTAAGTATATATCCAGAAGACCAAAAATCACATTATAACAAAGATATTTGTGATATAGGCCATTCTCACTGGAGTTAGATGGTATCTCAGGGTGGTTTTAATTTGCATTTCTCTAATAATTAAGGACGGCGAGCATTTTTTCAAGTGTTTACTGGCCATTTGTCTGTCGTCTTTAGACAGACAGTTGAGTCTTTCAGTTGAGACTCACACTGTTGTTGAGTCTTTGGGGTTCTCTAAGTATAAGATCATATCATCAGCAAAAATGGAGAGTTGAGAATGGCCTATATCACAAAATCTCATGATTGCAGATGCTGGCGCAGATGTGGGGAAAAAGGAACACTTTTACACTGCTGGTGGGACTGCAAACTAATACAACCTTTTTAGAAGGAAGTATGGAGAAAGCTCAAAGAACTCAACCTAGACCTCCTGTTTGATCCTGCAATCCCATTGCTGGGCATCTATCCAGAAGAAAACAAAAACTTTTATTATAAGGACATTTGTACGAGGCTGTTTATTGCTGCCCAATTTACAACTGCTAAAGTGTGGAAATAGCCTAAATGTCCTTCAATCCAGGAGTGGATTGGTAAACTATGGTATATGTATACAATGGAATATTACTCAGCCATCAAAAATAATGGAGACTTTGCAGTGTTTGTAGTAACTTGGATGGAGGTGGAACATATTATTCTTAGTGAAACATCACAGGAAAGGAGAAGCATGAATCCTATGTATTCAACTTTGATTTGAGGACAATTAATGACAATCAATGACACAGTGGGGCATGGGGGAAGGAGAGAACAGACAGAGGAGGAGGGAGGGGGCGCGGGAAAGAAAACCAAAAAAAAAAAGAAAAGAAGGCTCGGCGCCTATGGCTCAATGGGCTAAGGTGCCAGCCACGTACACCTGAGCTGGCGGGTTCGAATCCAACCCAGCCCGCCAAACAATGGCTGCAACCAAAAAATGGCTGGGCATTGTGGAGGGCGCCTGTAGTCCCAGCTACTTGGGAGGCGGAGGCAAGAGACTTGCTTGAGCCCAGGAATTGGAGGTTGCTGTGAGCTGTGATGCACGGCACTCTATCCAGGGTGACAGCTTGAGACTCTGTCTCAAAAAGGAAAAAAAAAAGAAAGAAATTAGTGACTAACTTTCATATAAATTGGGTTCAATTTTAACCAAAGTACATTACTTAAATATTAATTTTTTAATTCAACTTGTCAATATGTTGTTTAGGATATTGCATCCTCATCTGTAAGTGAAACATGTTTGTAATTTCCCTTTATAACAATATATTTTCTCCAATTTCAATATCAGGTGTATCCAGATCAAGTAGAATGATATTGAAATATTTCTTCTTTTTTTATTTTTTATAAGATATCTGGAATTGCTTGTTTTATAAAAACATTGTGGTATATGAGTTTATGATATTTTGAACTTTGTTATTTAATTTAATTTATTGCTTAATTACTGTTTTCCTATGAATGATTATACTGTGGTTAACATGTTAGCATAGCAGTATTCCCAGATAGTTTTTTGTTTGTTGGGAG
>CAUYRH010006108.1:0-28999 GCA_963574655.1 Perodicticus potto
TGATGTGTTGTTGGAGTCTGTTTGTTAGGATCTTGTTAAATATTTTTGCATCAATATTCATTAGTGATATTGGTCTATAGTTTTCTTTTCTTGTTGGGTCTCTCCCTGGTTTAGGGATCAAGGTGATATTTGCTTCATAGAATGGTAATCATATTTTATTGATAGTCGCATGCATAGTACTTCACAACAATCTTCTGGTTTAACAAAATTTAATACTTAATATAGCATATTGCCATATACTTTAGTAAATACTGGAAATAACAAGATATGTTAAAAAATGCCACTGAATAAGTACACGGGCTTGTAGGTGACATACCTGTGAATAAAATAATTCTAAGAAGATGTGTTAAGTATTAAGATATAAATAATAAGATATAAGTATTGAAGGTCATTGGGAATAATTAGGTCTGTTGGGTGGGGGATGCTTAAACAATTGTACCAGGTGTTTTCTTACCAGATGGAAACATGAGCCTACAGTATGCCTTATTATTCATACTGAGTACAGTCATATTGAAGTCTGATAGGATAGTCCATAATCTTTTCTGTTTGTTTTTTTCATGTTCTCAATTCTTGCTAACTGTATGATTTGCTGATCCTTTAGGTTTTTTAAAAATGTAAACGAATTCTATTTATGAATGTAGAGAGGTATGCAAGTGCTAAAAATAAAACATTAATGGAGCATATGTCATAATCAGGTAGAGTTTATATCAGGAATTTAAGTTTGTGTTAATATTATAAAAATCTTAAATATTGGGCTTTTTTTTTCCAAAGGGGAAAATGGCTCAAAAATATTTTAGAAACTAGAAGGAAGACAGCTCAGGATACAAATGTGAGTAGGTAATTAAGTGTATATTGCATATAGTTAATAGAGCAGCCTTTATTTGTTGCAAGGCAAAGCAAGAAGTTATTTTCTCCCAAGTGTCTAATACCTTTTTTCACTTGGATTTTGATGTGGGTCAGTAGTCATATTTGATGAGCCCAGTAATTGGTTAAATCCAGCAATGGTTTCCTTAGGCCTGCCCATGTTTAGCCTTCATGAATCAGCATATTTAATGAGCCATCAACAGAACTGCCACCTGTGTTATTAATGATAGATTGCTATGTGTGAGGGCTGGAGAGGTGAGTGTCTGTGGGAAGAGTGCCTTCTAAGCAGTTGTATACTAGGATGGGACACAGCAAGTAACAGGTACATCTTCTGCTGAACTGTGTCTTCTTGTCCTTCCAAGGACATATTAAGGCCCTTAAGTGAATTGTGAAGCTCTTTTAACATTTTTGAAATAGAAGCTCTTTTAACATTTTTGGACTACTGTCTCCTACCTTTGCAATGAAAATGGCACCAAAATAATTGGTTGGGAAAGTTAACGGGGCAACACAGGATAAAGGAAAGCATGTATTTTTGCATACATATGCACAACTAATCCTGCATTCTGCTACTTACTTAGTATTACTGATATTTAGAGCCTAAGGATTAGTGGTGACATCAGGGACAAGAGGATCTTCTAGGAGACAAAACCCTTTAAAAATATTTTTCTATATTTGTGGTAACTAATATATTCTCAGAGTAGTAAGTACAAGTTTATCAGACACATTCCACAATTGCCACCTGCATTGGGATGACTTCATAGTGAGGGGTGGCAGTGCAGGCCAGACCAGAGGAGCAGCAGTAGTTAGAGCCCTTGTCACAAATGGATGCTAAGATGTAGCCCACAAAGCATGATGCCCAGACAGTCCACGTGAGAAAGGGCCTGCAAGTGCTGTAACTGCAGGTCAAGCACAGCCAGGGAGAAAGGAGGTGATGGCGGGTTTGCATAGCTAGCTTTGGGTCAGAGTTTAGAGTATCAGACAACACCTCTCGTTCATCCCTCAACTCATTCTTTCACCCTGGCAATAAGCAGTAGGAATCTGGGGAGCACCAGTGTAGAGCTCTAGACCCAAGGAGGCTGTCTTGAGTCTGTCTAGCCTGGGGACAAGGCAACGGATAGGGGCACTGAGTCTGGGCTTTATATCTTGGTACTTACCGCAGGAATGACTTTGATGTTGGGTTCCATTTTGTGAGTCAAGAAGATTGTCTAGGTGCCATTCAATCTTCTTTCTGTTCCATCTTCTTTATGTTTGATAATTACTACCATTCTTCTGCTTCTCCAGTATCAGAACTTCTGAGTCATTTTTATATGATCTCCTATTGTGTGTTTCTTCAGCTTGAAGTTTTTGTTTGTCCTCTTCACCCATGATAAAATGGGTCTCTAACAGATTGTGGGCTTTGTCTTCCTTTTATTTTTATTCCTACAACCTTGGTCTATTCTCATTCCTTATCTTTTAGAGTATTACATAACCCCCCCAATCTCTTTCTTTACTCTGCTTTCTTCATGTTCTTCATTGTGTATAGTCACATGTCATTACTTTCTACACACCTCCTCCGATTGTTCCCAGTATGTTTGAAAAATAACCACAAATCACCATTGGCTTTCTATTGGCCATTAAAGGCCAATCTTTTTGCTGTTGTTGTTGAGACAGAGTATCACTCTCTTGTCCAGGCTAGTGTGCTATGGCATCACACGCTTAGCTCACAGCAACTTCAAACTTCTGGGTTCAAGCCATCTTCTTGTCTTAGCCTCCCAACTAGCTGGGTTTACAGTCACACACCACTGTACCCAGATAATTTTTTTATTTATAGTAGAGACAGGGTCTCACTCTTGCTCAGGCTGGCCTGGAACTCCTGAACTCAAGTGATCACCCACCTGGCCTCTCAGAGTGCTGGGATTACAGATGGCAGCCACCACGCCTGGCAGCCAATCTTCTTATCTAAAATTTAAAGCTTTCTGCATTTATATCCACACTGCCATTCTTCCTTGTTCTCTGTTACTCCTCTTCATTCACCCTAAGTTCCAGGCAAGCTGAATGCCTTACTCACTGTCATACTTACCTATTTACCTAGTGTTTTCTATAATTATTTTTCTATTCATATTCTTTTTAGTATTTTGAATGATTTTTGTCCCATTTTTTCTTTAAAACCCAATTCAATGCCATCTCTTTTAGTGAAGCCTTCTCAGGTTTTTCCACCTAAAAGAACTTCTGTAGTTCTAATTCCGTGTATAAGAGTTAACTGGGTGATGTGGGTTTTTTTGAGTGATGACTGTGCTCCCCCAAATCACTGGACATGGCAGGTGTTTATTCAATGTGGGTTGAATTTATACATAAATCTTACTGGGATCCTTCTTATATTCTACCATAGATCAGAACTAACATCAGAGTTGCCAGGTGGAATTGTGGGTAAATAAGCTCAGACTGATAAATGACTCATACTTTCAAATAGCTTTGGAGTTCACTGCCTACTCCCTCATGCAGACTCTCATCTGACTCTCACACTGGCCCCTGTGGAGGCCTGTGAGGTCAGCAAGACAGATGGCATGCATGGCAAGAACCAGAAAGTACATAATGGCTTGGATCATTGACTCTGCTTTTCTTCCCTATTTTAGTTCTTCCAACTCTAGCTTTGGGTGGAAACTCTGAGAGCACTGCTTTTGCTCTAGGTCAGTGGCTCAATCTCTGTCTTCCCTTCATTCAAATCATTAATTCTGGAGTTGTTCAGTGTAGTGTCAAATTTACTTGTTTGAGGTGCATAATTCTGAGTATTTAATAATATAGTAGTATAGTTGTGCATCATTTGGCTTTTCTGTTTGGCAAAATGGTTTTGAGAATAATTTTCTTAGATTGCCTAATAAGATCTAAGTGCATCCTTAGGACTGTCAATAGCACTGAGGCGGGTGTACCACTGTGCTTCAAAAGTTATGACCAGGCTTTAATTGCCTAAGGCAGCAAGTCTCTAAATCCCAACTACTTTCAGTGGCCTTTAATGCTAAAGAGGCAGAATTGAGTGGACTGATAAAGTTGGTGGTGAGGGCCTCCAAACTGGGGCCAAGTTCAAGTTCCAACAGCAGTAGCTTAAGAAGCAGCTTTTGGACTCCCTGGAGCCACTCGATCCAACGGTATGGATGGGCAGTGTTGATGCTTTCACTGTGGGGGCTGTCATCATCAAATGTTGGCAGTGTTACTGACCTCTGCCTATTAGATGCCAGTAACAACGCCCCTTCTTCTAGTTGTGGCAACCAAAAGTCCCTTTGGGATCAAAGTCACCTCTAGTTGAGAACCACTGGTGTAGATGTAAGATTAAAAATCATGTTTGGGTTCTGTCCCTAATTTCTTCTTTCTGGTCTCAGCTTCCATCTGTGAAAATATGAGGTTGAACATGAGGATGAATATGGTTCCTTTTGACTCAAAAATAGTATTCTTTGATTCTAATTACTGATGTCCTTCTGCAAGGAAGCACAGGACCCTGAACAGTATGTGCCGTGATCGTGAGTCACCTGACACCTGTAACTAGATCACCCCATGGGAGCCAGGTAGCATGGAGGTCCCTGGGCAGGTAACACAGTTTCTGCCCATATTAAGTCCATTGGGCATTAGCTATTGGTTTAGAATACTTCTAGTTTCACTGAAATAATGAGAACTAAGCATGGGAAGTACATTAAAAGTATAATTTCCAGAGTACACATTTTTCCAAAAACATACACATGTCTAAATGCCACCCTATTGACTGAAGTCCATTCTGTGCCTGCTGCTTCCCAGGTGCTTCACGTGCCTAATCTTAGTTAATCTTCCTAGTGATCATGTTTTACAGGAGAGGAAGTCAGGGCAGAGAAGTAACTTGACTACTTCACAAAGCAGAGAAGTGGTTTGAAGGCCAAGTTTAAAGGCACAACTTTGACATGTTGAAAGCTTGAGTTATTTCCATCCCAGTGGTTTTCTAATTTTTTATAGTTGTGGAACCCTCTACCCCTCCATTTTTTAAAATCTTCCCCAAAGGAAGAAATGAAGCCGCTAAAGCTGAGTAAACACCTAGTAAACACTTCTGGTAGTTCATTTCCCCACTCCACCAACTATTCTCTTTGCCTCAGGACATTTTATATTTGAAATCTTTTAATTTGACCTTAACCTAAAAGTGGAAGCTCTCAGGAAAATTTAATGAATATTTTAAAACAAACAAATAAACAATAAGATATGTTGAAGTAATGTGATGGGGAAATCCTCACCTTCATCACCAGATTCTTTCTTAATCAAAATCATCTACTTTAGTAATAGTCAAAACAAGGGTGGGTGGTCAAGGACATTGGAAAGCAAACTGTTCCTGACTGCCCCACTCCCTGCTGGTATGCGATTGTTATTAACTGCATAAAGTGCTTTGAAGCAGTGTGATCAGTCACACATGAATACAAAACTTTTTATGCATAAAAAGTAAATAACAAAAATAGGATCAGATAAGAGAAAATTAGTTCTGTATTTTTCTATCCTCTGATTTAATATGATAATGCCTTTTCAAAGTTCATGGGGTCACTGCCCGAACTTTTCCCTTTCTTCTTCATGAGCGGAATTGTATTCAGCTCTGAATTGTTTATTCCCATACTTTGGGATGTCAGAAAGAGGGGACTAGAATGAAGATTTCTAAGCAAGCTGGAGGGAGTAGAGTGAGATGAGAACACACTTTGGAAGAGACATGTCTGTAGTCTTTGCTCAGCCATGAAATTGGAAGGGTGTGAGCTTGAGGTAAAGCACAGGTTTGCAGTCATCCCCATTTGGGTTGAAATCTGAGTCTTGATATGAACCCTATGTTATGCTTGTTGGGTTCTCCTACCTACTGGAGTCTATTTGTTCTTGATTAAATGGAAATAATATTTGCTTCCTAGGGTTCTTATGAGCCTAGAATATAATAGTCATTGTAAATGTAAAGCACAGGGGAGGTGCTTTGTCACTGAAGGTTCCGGACATCCCTCAGGAGAAAACTAAAGTTGGGTGGCTACTATGCAGAGGGCTTGAACTTTGAGACAGTGTAGGGTGGAAGGTGGAAGTCTTGGATCACCTAAGGGATCTGGTAGGAGGTTGACAGGCTCTACTCTCAGGGGACTCTCTGAGGGTGGAGGCTGAATCTTACTGAACAGTGGAACTCAGCCTTAGTGAGTGACTGGTAACCATCTTTTGGTGTTCCTGGAACAGGACCGCAAGACGGTTGGGATAGGTAGGGCAGGGAAGAAAAGTATACAAGGGCAATAGCCAGTCACCACTGTTCACTTATTACCCAATATCATGGGCCTTAATTAGGGAAAAAGTTTGGGTGGGCCTGGTCTGGTGCAGCCACAGACAATGTTTCCATAGGAAGGAACTTGTAGTTTATAATTTTTTAGTTCATCCTATTTTGAAGGAAAAATTATGTTCCTTAAACTCTCACAGAGTAAATAGCACCATAGTTTACCTATTGAGAGCATACATTTTAGAGTCAAAATGCCTGGCTTCTACACTATTATTTCCTAAGTCTTTAGAATTCAATCTTAGCCAAAAGGTAGAAAAGCAATAGTATATGATCTTTAGTAGGTTGCTTAATTTCTATAAGCCAATAGTTTTCATTTAGGGGTATTTTTTCCCAAGAAGACATTTGACAATGTCTAGAGACATTTTTGTTTATCACTTCTGGGTGTGGGATATTCTACTGTTACATAGGGAATAGAGACCATGGACACTGCTAAATGTCTTACTGTATTTATCCCAAATATTCTACAATGCTTTATATACAACATTTCAACTATAATAAACAATAATCAAAAATGTCAATAATGGCAAAATTATTGAGAGACCTTACTCTCTCTAAGTTTTACCCTCTTCTTTCTTATAAAGAGAATAATAATAGACCTTACCTTGTGGGATTGTTGTAGAGATTAAATAAGAGAAAGATTAAAAGCATGAAGCATATATCCTGCTTTTTAGCTGTTATTATTAATGTTGCCATTTCAACTTATGATTCATTATATAACAAGTTTATGAATTATATGTCATAAATGTAGCTGACATGTAAGATTTTAAAGGTATACTAGATACGTTTAACTTTTAAAAGGAAAGATTTTAAAGTTACTTTTAATCATGCATTAGAAGAGATTTTAAAGTTGTCTTGAAAGGATAATACAAATTAGAAATCATAAGTTTCACATGCTATTACATTTTACCAGTCCTGAAAAGTATAAAATCACAGATCTTAAATGAAACACTGTGGTATTACTGCATATTGTTACTTAGGAGGCAATAAAACAGAATGAATTTACTGGGAAATGAAGTTCCATCTCTTATGTGTGGGGGTGAAGAGAGTAAATTATCATAGTAATTTCAGCCAAAATTAGTAGTTCCAAAGCAAGCCACAACATAAAAGGGAATAGATTCCTACTTAGCACACAACAGAAATGTCACTTGAGATTGCAACAAGGGCAGTATCTTTGCATGCGTGGCTGAATGTGGCATTTTGGGCATATTTCTCTCTGCTGAGAATTTCTGAATTGCAGTGCTCTGCCACTAGTGGACGAGGTTGTCCTCATGGTCTCCTTGCCCTCTGGTACATGTACAAATGGAGGACTTTATAGTCCCTTCACTTTCACATTTCCTTAGTCTTTTGATATGCTCTATCATTAGATCATAACCAAGAGTTCTTGGAATTAGCACAGCAAGTAAAGAGCTTGGGAAGCTGAGGTGAGCAACCTGGATTGTGGGATGGCACAATCGCCCTTCTGCTGTCATGCCAAACCCATAAAATCCACATCTTTGATAACTTTTGCCATAATTTTATGATAATTTTAGTAATTGCTATGTTGTTGGTAATAGTAATGGTAGTATATTAGTCACCCCTGCTTAGTTACGACCTAATATCAAGAAAGAGAGATAAGAAATTAACTCCTTTGGTGATATAAACAGTGCCTGTTTAATGGGCACACAGAAGCCTCATTCCTTCAGAGGACATAATGCTTTTCTTTGGGAATGGAGGAACTTAATGCAGTACCAGCGGTGGTGGTGATGACGGTGCTGCTGATGGTGGTGGTGGCCCCCGAGCACAGCTATTCATTAAGACTGCAGTGTGTGCTCATTAGACCATGCTAACTTCATACTTCCACCTGTTTGATTTACATCTGCTTTCCCCCCTGCTGATTCGCTGTATTGAGAAATGTGTTCCGGGAGCATGATTTTGGAATTTGACAGATGAGGTTCTGATGAAGCCATTGTAAAGCTTAAATTGCTTCCCATTTAGCATCATTATTTTGAATAGAAAGAAATTTTCCTTAAATTAGTCTCTTGTGTGGAAAATGAATCATGTTTAAAGGGTACTTTTGGTCTATAGATTGATGGGGTAGATGATTTCCTCTCCTTGATATCAATGACTTACTTTTGCCATTGGTTAGTGTGGGACATTGTAGGAGCATAATTGTATCAGAAGTCTATAAACAAGGCAATATAACATTGGCATTTAGGGCATAGATTTTTGGAGTCTGAGAGACTGGAATTTAAAACCAGTTTCTACCCCTCCTTAACTTTGTGATTTTTTTTTAGCCAGTTAAGCACGCTTCTTCTCAAGGTGTAGGTTACTAAAAGTACCTAATTCAAAGGGTTGTTGTAAGGATTAAATGAGACAATGTGTGTATGGTATATGGCCTGGTTCTAGGTACATTGTTAGTGTGCTTAATAAATATTAGCTGTTAATATAAAGTGTCCTTCCAGTAATGGCCACAGAATACCATCTTTCATCATAATTAAGAGTGAAACCTTATAAACTTTGCAAAACTTGGCTCCCCTCAGGCAGTTATTCTGCTCATACAGGAGATTAATTTTCTAGGATCTTATTTATCAGATGATTAGTTGGAATGGTGCCAGCAGGGGACAGAGGTGGGAGGAGCTGCTGCCTTGTGCTCAGGCTGATCCGTAAGGCTGTGAAGATGAACTACAGGCCTATGGAAGGAGCCAAAGCTTCCAGGTGTCATCTGTTCACTGTTACTCTCCTGGTTCCGGAGTCATCCTCTAATACAGCAGTTCTCAACCTGTGGGTCACGACCCCTTTGTAACAATGAAAATACATTCTGCATATCAGATATTTACATTACGATTCATAACAGTAGCAAAATTACAGTTATGAAATAGCAATGAAAATAATTTTATGGTTGGGGGTCACCACAGCATGAGGAACTGTATTAAACGGTTATGGCATTAGGAAGGGTGAGAACCACTGCTCTAATAGGTTCTGCAATGGATAGATGTGTGGGCAAGTACTTTACACACCCACCAGAGATTTAAAGGGGTTTAGGTTAGGGGGTAGGTTAGGTTTGGTTTGCAAAATGAAAATCAGTCCACATGGTTTGCATTAACCAAACTACTGAGAGTTTGGAGGAAGAGCAACAAATTGAAAGTGTTAATTTTTAAAAAATAACTTGTACCGAAAGTATTGAGTTGAGCATATTTTATTTACAGATGTGAATTTAGACTTGTTTAACTCCACTCCCATACTCTTCATTACATGTTTACTGCATCCAGCTGTGTAACAGAAAAGCATTAGAACAAAAACAACAATGAGATGTAATAGTTTCCACCATCAAGGAGGTAAAGAGAGAATGGGAGAGATTTAGTGACCAGACAGGTAATTTCAATATGAATTCTTTGATAAAGGCGCAAAGGTATAACTCTGCTTAGTTTAGGGGTTTAGAAAAGACTTTCTGGAAATGACACCTGAGGCTTAAGGATGAAGAAGAAAAACCGGTCAGATGTGGAAAGGTGGCATGGGTATTTAATTAGAAGGGATGTGAGTAGATGGTTTTTTATCACCACTTTTTTTTCTTTTTTGTCTGAGTCCCAATCCCTGCTCTGGCTTGGGTGAAGTTTTTATTTAAGAATAGGAAAGGAATAGTGTGCTGTGGGATAGTCTTGTGGGTGAGCCGTGAGCTCTCTGCTTTGTTACCCAATAGAAAAGTACCACATTTTGCCATGTATAATGTCCTCCTGTGTTTAATACCACCTATGTGTCTGGCCCAAACTTCTGCAAATACATCTTGAGGAAGTGGCCAGCTCTTGGCTGGGAAAGATATATCTGGGGAAGGCTAATGCTCCCCTGATGAAAGTGCAGATCTCAGTGCCTTCCCACAGCTACCTGCTCTATGAAGGCTTCCCCTTCCCTCTGTGCCACATTGAGGGCTACAGCCAAGATGGTTGCGTGTTTGGCTAGCAGGGTAGGAGCTTCTGAGGCTGCAGGGCCCATGGGCAGCCAGGTGGATCCCCCAGGCCTGCATGGGGCTCCTGTTCCCCTCTATCTGGGAGGCCTCGGTCCTCACCCTCGCCCTGAATGGCCACGGCCTACCTGGTCAGCCCTGCCACCACCCTCTCCCTTAATAGCGGCGCTCAGCACAGGTTGCTCCATCCTGCCCCCATTGGGTCCTGGATCCTCCCAGATGGGAATCCTATGCGCCTGGTGGTTGTGCTTTTCCACTTGTGAAAAATATTACCCATGTATAATGCACATTTAATTTTCCCCTCAAAAACTTAGGTAAAAAATTACTCCTTGTGCATGGCAGAATAATATAGGAGATTATCATTCTTGCAAGGGCTGCAAGCAAAGGAAAGACAACTAAGAAAGACTTTTCTGTGCTGGAGAGCATGCAGTGTGGCCACCTGGACTCAAATTGCTAGCCTCTTCTTTCACTACTAAGGGCAATCCATGCACCAGATTGAAATCTCTGAGGCACAAATCTATGCTGGCACAAATAAGCTTTTCCTCTATTTGGTAAAAATTATGTTACATGGCTTCTGATTGAGGGGCGAGGATGGTGATTAGAAGAGGGAAGCATGCAGGAGCTCCACCTTTTGGGCCACAATAGGACTTGAGTCTTTTCTCTTTTTGCTTTTAGAAGCTCATAGACAAAACCTGTTTTTCCAGTTCTTTTCCCATGCCACCTCCCTTTTCTTTCCTTTGAGGGACTAATTTCTGGGTGCTGTAAGGCAGCAAGGGGCTTTCATGCTTGCTTGACTGTGACCCACAGTAAGAAATACATTTTATACCATGTTCACATACGTATGTGTGCACGAGATGCACTCCCAAAGCAAAAGTTCTGTGAAGCAATAGTTATCTTGCTACCAGTAATTAAATCTGATATTTCCTGTCTGCTCTATTTTATTCACATAAAAAAATGTTGGTCATAGGGGAGCAAGTCCTAATTTGAAAATTACCAATAATGATTAATGGGAGGTGGAGTATATGAGCATAGGCTGTATCCTTTTGTGGATGAACTTGAATGTCCAGGTCCAGCCTGGAAAAATATGCATTAATGCATTATAATGCATTAATAAATCCGGGGCTAATTCAATATCCTTCTGTGGCTCTTTGGGTTTTCCTCTAACCTGAATTAGAAGGAAGTCATTTGAATGCTTTTCTTGGTTCTATGGACCAAATCAAAGGGAGTAACTCACTGAGAAGAGAACCTGGTGGACTTTCAAGGTCAAGGCTCAGGCCTCTGTGCTTTTGCGTGTTTCAATGATGCAAGGTGAAAGCACCAAGTCGGGGAGGCTGGCTGTGCTCTTGGGAACCTCTTCTTGCTCTAGTAAGTCCTTGCATTCTTTGGAGCTTCATGGTAGATAACAGCAATAATGGAAAATGGGTTTTTGCTTTATTCCTTTGCCAAGGTACTGACTGTAGGCACAATGTTATCCCTTTGATGAAAAAAGGCATTGGGCTTCTTTGATACATAGGGAGGCACAAAATGTATTCCATATGAATCTTCACCCTGCCTTCCAGACTGTAAGTTCATTAAAATTACTGAATGAATTCCAGGGTGAGGAAGATTAAGCTACAATTTACTATATTTCATGGCTTGCTTCTCCCTTTCCTTTAAGCCCATTCATCTGTGGGTGAGTTACAAAGAGACAACAAATTCCCCACAGAGCATCATGTGTCCTGGGATAGCTCTGGGAACTGCCAGTTGATTCAGCCAGGATGCTGTCAAGAGAGACTCTGACCTACCCTCTCGCCTCTCCCTGCTTGTGAATTCAGTCCTCTGTTGATCCTGGTAAGGTTTTACTGTTATCAGCTGATATCAGCTGAAGATGAGTTTTGAGAAGTCACCTTCTGGATGATTGCAGGGGTAGCAGAGCTTGTGTTTCCCAGTTCGTAGGCTGGTCCTTCCTCATCTCCAGCTTTCTGCTGTTGTAGTCCTCCTTTGTGTACCCACACTTTGCTGCTGTGTTACCCCCAGCATTTTTCAATCTATAATGTCATCACTTGGAGATGTTTTTAATATGCCGATTTTGATCCAGTCGGTCTTGGGTGGGGCCTGATACTCCGTATTTCTAATGGGTGGTGCTGATGCCCTGGGCATTCCTTGAGTAGGGAGGCTGCACAAGTGGGTGTGTAGGTGCCGAGAAGGTACTGTGTGTGCATGTCACTTTTATAATACCTGTTAGGTGACCATGGGCTGGTAGGTTTTCTATCTATAATAGGAGAATCAGGAATTATGATTCCTTCTACGTAGAGCTGATCTTTGCTCTGTAGTCTGATCCCTATTCTTTATGGATTTGGCTTGTGTTTTATATCTGTCTTTTGGGAATAAATGTTCCTGTCAACAGCTGTCTTTCCACACCCTCGGCAGTGAATGAATTCACTGTGAACTTAATTCTGGCCTTGGAGTTGTGAGAAACAGGATATGCCCAAGTGGCAGAGAGATGAGAAAACTCTCAGGGTATGAGGAAATCTTGATAGTGGCACATCTTATAAACAGAAAAAGAAGTCTGGGCTTGGTGTGAATTCCCTGCTGATCTGGGGCACAGATCAACAGTCAGGTGGCAGTGAGTGGCTTTGTTTTCTTCTGCAGACAGAGAGAGCTTCACCTCCTCCAAAACAACCCTTAGTGTAGCCTCTGCTCCTGGTTTGCACCTGGACTTTTCTAGCTAGTTTCAGCATCCTAAATTTCTACAACATAGGTGATCATAACACAGTACACACCACAATCAACTTACAAGGAAGGGTGTCTACTCTTTTGACTTTACTGTAACTTTTGATCCTAGAAAGAATCTTGGATGTCACCTTGTTTGGCCTCAGATGAAACAAGCTCAAATGGCAAAGGGTTGTGCTTCAGGTCAGATGGCAGGGTGTCTGGTCTCCAGACTTCTAGGAAAGTAGATTTATTTCACAACCTCTTGGTATTTCTCCATCAAGCAGTGCTGCTTCTGTGGAGGTTTCTGGTCCTCTCTGACAACATCTGGGTACTGCGTGTCTTTTCTCTGTCTCCTCCCTCCCCCAGGCTCCCTCCTGTATAGCTGTGCTTGAGCCTTCATCGTAGAGAGGCCTTCTCCTCTCCACACTTCATATTCACGTGTGTCCTGCCTCTGTTTCCTGCATCTTGCCAACCTGTTGATTCTATTTCTCCATCAAGGCCCTGGTCCAAGTCAGCTTCCTCCTTGAACTCAAGATCACCACCCTGGGCATTAGGAACCCTGAGTTCTAGTCCCTACTCAGAACAAGTCATGCAGCACAGGCAAGATCTTTATACATTTGTGTCCTGGTTCTTTCATGTGATAAAAACCAGAGGGGGCCCTTAACATTTCTGTGATTTCACAATACCCCTATTCCATTCTAATCTCTCCTTTCTCTGAAAGGTCGCCCTTGAGAGAGTGTGGAAGAAGGTGTTATCTAGACCCAAGTTTAGTTTACAGCTCTGCTGTAATTAGTGTGTGGCTTTAAGCATATTATTTAGTCTCTCTGGTCCTTCATTTTCTCATTAGTAAAAGATGGAATTGTTGGTAGATTTTTTTTTTTTTTAGAGACAGAGTCTCACTTTGTCACCCTTGGTAGAGTGCCGTGGCATCACTGCTCACAGCAACCTCCAGCTCTTGGGCTTAGGCGATTCTCTTGCTTCAGCCTCCCAAGTAGCTGGTACTACAGGAGTCCACCACAATGCCCGGCTATTTTTTTTTTTTTGTTGCAGCCTGGCCAGGGCTGGGTTTGAACCCGCCACCCGTGGCATATGGGGCCGGCACCCTACGCACTGAGCCACAGGCGCCGCCTGAATTGTTGGTAGATTAAATGTATAGGAAAATTATCTAACAACTGATAATACATTTACATTACTTAAATTATTAAGCACTGTAGGAATTTTTGAACAAAGGTAAAATTATACTCTCAAATTTAAAATGAACGTATATTAACGATTTTATTTAACTCATTATTAATGAGGGAACTGGTGAGATGTTACAATCAGTTCAAATGACAATCAAAAGAACAGACACTTAATAGATAAAGAATGTGCAAGCAGAGGATGGAACTCTCTCCACTATGGGGAGGGAAGGCCATTGAAACTCCACTAGCCAGAACTTATCTGGATGTCTATAGACAAGAATCATTTTGTGTTGTTACCATTTATCTATCCACAGTTTACACAGCTGTAAAATAGCTTTGAGGCTCTATGAGATATACATATTACAGCAGAACACATAAGCTAGAGAGTCAGACGACTGGTCACCTCTAAAGATTTGGCCTGGTCTTTGTGTATGTCATGATCATGTTCTTTTGGGCAATGAAAATCCTATGGCCAAGTTCAACATCGATGGGGTAGAGGAGTGTAGTCCTCCTTTGAAGGGGGAGAGAATCCATATCGACACACGGTAATAGCATCTACCACAGTTTACATTTATTTTATAAATTTTTAATCAGGTTTTAATGTGGTGGGTTCTAATATATTAAGGTTTGATTTGAGATAAACACATTCGAAAGTGTCCCTTATTGTTTTAAAATCATTTTTTCCTATGTAAGTAAAACATTAATAGATTTTCACTATAATGCTTTGAAAATTCTTTTCATAAATCCTTTTTATAAAGAATCCTTTTTAAAAATTTTCTCTATACATATACATATGTTTATTTGGTTTCTACTTTTTGCCTTCATAAAATTAAAAAGGTTTAAAATTTAATAACAATGTTTAAGATAAGAACTAGAATTTCTTTTAATAAAGTTCTTAATTAGGTTTATTATGAAGTTGGCCAGAAAGCCCTTTCTACATTTTATGACCTGCTTCAGGAGAAGGTGAGAAGATCCTTTCTATATATGCTGTTTCTCAAATTCCTTCAGCTTAAAATATTTAATATTCCCAGGTTCCATATTTTAGGGTAGCATGTCTCAAACCCCATCAACATGTAAGTAGAAATATACTGATGTATTCAGTTTTGCTTGAGAAGATTTTCAGAGATCTGAATTTTTAAATTAAGCAATTCAAAGGAGTACTTTCTCTGCATTCAGGGATATATCCAGTTGTTGAAATATATTCACAGACATGGTGGGAGAAACTTTATTCTTAGGTAAGCACAAACATGAGTGTGGTGGGTTCTAATATATTAAGTTTGGATTTGAGATAAACGCATTTGAAAGTGTCCCTTATTGTTTTAAAATCATTTTTTTCTACATAAGTAAAACATGAATACATTTTCACTACAAAAAATTAAAATACTGCTGAGAAGACTAAAGTATTCATTCTTTTTTGACTCCCCCTCTGTCTTCTCAACCACCTTAGCACAGGTGCCTTTTGAGAGATTTTACTTTGGTGTATGTGTGTTTTGTATAATATGTGTTTTTCAGCAACTTGCCTTTTCACTCAGCCATATCTTGGCAATTTTTTCTATTTTAGCTCATAGAAATTTACCTTTTTTTAAAAAACTTTATAGTTTGGCAAATCACAAGTTAGTTGGACTGTTCTCTTAATGATAGGCATTGAGGTTATTTTTTTGCTATGATAACTATTGCTTCAGTAAAATAAAGCTCATTATTATGTTTATTAAGGGACAGTCTTTAAATGCATGAATTCATTGGCCAAATTGTTTTCTAGCTTTTTCAGATGTATTGATGCATTAATCAATGTTTGATGCTTTGAAAATTCTTTTTATAACATGTATGTAATTTTTTAAACATAAGCCACATTACCTGTGTGGATGCAAGTCCTTAAATGTGAGAATCTTGCTCTTAATTTCTTAAGGTGATTTCTTTCTTTCTTTTTTTTTTTTTTTGAGACAGAGTCTCACTATGTTGCCCTGGGTAGAGGGCTGTTGTATCACAGCTCATAGCAACCTCAAACTCTTGGGCTTAAGCCATTCTCTTGCCTCAGTCTCCCAAGTAGCTGGGACTACCAGCACCTGCCAGAACACTGGGTTGTTTTTTTATTTTTATTTTTTGCAGTTTTTTTGGACAGGGCTGGGTTTGAACCCGCCACCTCCGGTATATGGGGCCGGCACCCTACTCCTTGAGCCACAGGCACCACCCCAGCATCGGGTTATTTTTTGGTTGGATTTGTCATTGTTGTTTTAGCAAGTCCGGTTCCAACCCGCCAGCCTCGGTGTATGTGGCTGGCGCCCTACTTACTGAGCTACGGGTGCCGAGCCTCAAGGTAATTTCTTGATTTCTTGAGGTAATTTCTATGGAATGCTGTGATATTTGCCCCTCCCATTTTCCTTTCCTCCATGGCACCTTTTCTCTCCTCTAACTCCTGACTGTACTAACCTCTTCTTTTGGTGCAGGCCCTTCCTAGCTTTTTATATCTGATTTTTTATTTTTTGCCTGCATCTTTAAAATCTGCAGCTTGTTATTAAAACTATGCACAACATCACTTCCAATCACAAATATAAACTTGAGATGAGAACTAAATTCTCAATTTTCTAAACAGTATGGGAAGGGTGATTCTGGAACTCAACTGTTGTGAGTATTGCTGTAATAAACATGGAGCGTAGGCATCTCTTTAGCAAAGTGATTTCACATCTTTTGGGTAAATGCCCAGAGGTGGGATTGCAAGACCTAATGAGAATTTTATGTTTAGTTTTTTTTTTTTTTTTTTGAGGAGCCTCCATATATTTTTCCTAATGGCTAATTTACATTCTCACCAACAGTGTAGAAGAATTTCCTCTTCTTCTTATTCATCTCTAACAGGTACCTTTTATCTTTTTTTATAATAGCCATTCTGATAGGTATGAGATAATATTTCATTGTGGTTTTAATTTGCATTTCCCTGATGATTAGTGATGTTGGGCAGTTTTTAAATATACTTATTGGCCATTTGTATGTCTCCTTTTGAGAGATATCTATTCGGGTCCCTTGTCCATTTTTAATTAGGTGTTTTGTTTGTTTGCTTTGCTTGCTGTTGAGTTGTTTGAGTCTCTTATAAATTTTGGATATTATCTCCTTACCAGATGTATGGCCTACACATATTTTCTCTCAATCTGTAGGTTGTCTCTGCACACTGTTAATACTTTCCACTTAGATGTGGAATCTAAAAAACTCCTAGAAACAGAGAGAAGAGTGCTGGTTACAGAGGCTGAGGGAGATGGGGAGAAGGAATGGGGAGATGATAGTCAAAAGGTTCAAAGATAGAAAATCTCAGTTAAACAGGAGGACTGTGTGAGGATTTTTTTTTTAAGATCTATTGCACAATAGATCATTGATTGTGAATATCATTAATACTATTGTATATTTCAAAATTGCTGAGTAAATATCAAATGTTCTCACTTCAAACAAGTTAAGTATTTGAGGTGATGGATATTACTTAGTGTGATTTAATTATTCTACATTGTATTCATACATAAATCATAATACCATTTTATAGCTCCTAAATATATGTAAGTTTTCAGTGTACAATAAAAATAAAATTTAAATAAACAAATGGAAAGTTATAAACTGGAAATTAAACAGGAACAATAACAGTAATAGTAAGAAACTGGGCTCCGCACCCGTGCTCAGTGGTTAGGGCACTGGCCACATATACTGAGGCTGTGGGGGTTCGAATCCAATCTGGGCCTGCTAAAAATGACAACTGCAACAACAAAAAAAATAGCCAGGCATTGTGGCAGGTGCCTGTAGTCCCAGGTACTTGGGAGGCTGAGGCAAGAGAATCACTTAAGCCCAAGAGTTTGAGGTTGCTATGAGCTGTGATGCCGTAGCACTCTATAGAGGGTGACATGGTGAGACTCTGTCTCAAAAACAAACAAGCAAACAAAAACATTAAGAAACTGAAGCTGAACTGGTTTTCACATTGACATTCATCTTGACATTTTTAATGGTTTGTATAGTTTGAAGGGGAGACTCAGGCACTATTGCTGCCAACTGAGGCGAACGTCTATTACTAAGAATAATGAAATGTATGAAGAGATTTCATATGTACGTTTGAATGCCTAGATAACTATTTGAAGAGGAGAAGCTGGGGACCCTTTAGATTTATATCACATGTCTAGATCTGCTGTTCGATATGGACACCACTGGCCACACACAGCTGTTGAGCCCTTGAAATGTGGCAACCATGGCCCCATATTAAAATGATAAACCCTTGGATATATTGAGTTAAATAATATACACTGTTGATACTCATTTTGCCTTTTGTTTATTATGAAACTTGACTACTAGAAAGTCTGAAATCACATCTGTGACTCAGCGTGCCTTTCTATCGGACAGCTTGTTCCAGCTGTTAATCAGAAGGCAGGGTGGGCTCTGAACCAGTGTTGCTTTCACACCGTCCTCTTCATTCAGGACACACTTAAGTTTTGATCCTACCCTTAGTACCTAAAAGTGAGTGAGTCTGAGTCCCAAGAAGGCTTTCCTATGCTTTTTATTCCTGATGGATTTTTGAAGAATATGGTTTCAGTGTAAGATTTGTTCCATCAGGTTTTTTTTTTTGTTGCTCTGAAAACTTAAAGTGAAGAATTTGAGAAAATGATAATCACTACATTAGCCTGACAGAAATTTTTTACAAAAATTTTTGTGCAGTATTTTGTAATATAGCCCATAATAGTGAGGAGGAATTTTTGATCAAACTTGCAAGTTTTGATTGATGAAAATTCCTTTCTTGAGCATTTTTACCATTTTTGACGTGTTTCTTTGTCTTTGCAAAGAAAATCGAAGCAATGACATTTTATTTGTGACACATTTGAAGCCTTATGCTTTCCCACCTTGGTAAGCTGGGCATTACTTTGGAGTGCTGTAACTTGGTATCTATTTAAACCCAAACATAAACGCATACACAAACCCACAAACATACACACAATATGCCATTAATTTTATATACCAACATATTTTTGGTTTGGCTTTTGTCAATCTCTGAAGGCTTTTTTATTCAATAGGTTCCTCCCCCAACCCCCGAGCAGTTTTAGGTTCACAGCAAAGGTGAGAGGAAGGTGCAGAGATTTCTTGTATACTCCCTGCCCCCACTTGCACAGCCTCCCTTAGTCTTGGCCTCCCCCAGAGTGGAGCATTTGTTACCATCAGTGAACCTGTATTGACGCACCATTACCACTGAAAGTCTGTAGCTTGCACCAAGACTTACTTTCAGTCTTGTACATGCTACGGGTTTGGGCAAATTCCTAATACCCTGTATCTGTTACTGTAGTATTGCACAAAGTAATCTGAGCGCCCTAAAAATCCTCTATGCTCTGCCTATTCATCTCTCCCTTCCCCCAACCTCTGGCAACCACTGGTGTTTTTATTGTCTCCAGTTTTGCCTTTTTCCAGAAGTCATGTTAGTTGGGATCCTATAGCCTTTTCAGATTTGCTTCTTTCACTCAGTAATACGCATTTAAGTTTCCTCCATATCAAAAAATGCTGAGTTATATTCAATTGTCTGGATATGTTACAGCTTATTTAACCATTCTCCTAGCCAGGGACATCCTTGCTGTTTCCAAAATTTGGCAGTTATGAATCAAGTTGCAGGATTGAGTGTGCACATGAGTTTTCAGTTCATCTGGGTAAATACCGTGGAGCACATATGCTCCACCTGATGGTAAGAGCACATTTAGGTTCTTTTCCTCCACATCCTCAACCGCAATTAGTGTTGACAGTGTTCTGGATTTGGACCGTTCTGATAGGAATGTGGTAGTGAAGGTTGTTTGACTATGACTAGATCATTGGTTCAGTTGGGGTTCTCTTGTCCCAGCAAATGCTGTTCTTAGAGGACTGCTGTGCATTCTTGGTGTTCTGGGTTTGGACATGAATCGTGGTGGCTACTGAGGCATGAGAGAAGATGGCAGGCCAGGGAACAGGGCACCAGCATTTCGAAAAAACCTAAAAACCATGAATAGCTTTGTTCTGGGCAAGAACTGAAGTTTAGTGTGGGCTGCAGGGAGGGTAGATGAAAAAGTGGGAATCCTGAGTCTAAGCTGGAGAAAATTCAAGTCGAACTCTAATTATCTGGGAGGCAGCCTTTGTTCCATTTGGTGGTTCATTCACTCTGCTGATGGCTTCCAAGTTGTACTGGGGAGCATGTGAGTGAGGGACTGAGTGAGGTAGGGGAGTATGGGTTACCTCAGCAGCAGCTTTTGTTTTCTGATAGCAGCTTATAGATCAGCTGTCAGATGGAGGGGCTTTAGTAGTGGGGCAGATTCCTGGGAAGGTATTACAAGGAAACAGAAGCTGCCAGAACTTGGTTGGACTGAAAAGGCACTGCTTGGCACGGGCTCTGCTTCTCCCCATTTTGACCAGAGAGAGAACATGCTCCCTCACAGACAGAGCAATTGAGCGGGGCCAGTGTCTTCACCGTGTGACTCCTGGTCATATGTGCAGACTGGGAATTGCATTCATAACATGGTGCTGAACACGTCATTGTGGGTGAGCCAGTTTGAGTCAGCAATCATTGACCTTAGCACCCTCTCCCCGCTGCGGTGAAGTCCTTCTGTGACGAGCCTCCCTCTTTGCCTCATTTCTGATGCTGTTAGGACTGGCTGCCTAGTAGCTGCTGGTCACTTTCCTGCCAGGCTCCCCCTGTAGTCAATCCTATCCTGGATGCTCAGCTGGCTCTGCTGGGGTCAGCTGCTCCTGGTCCTGAGTGGTAGGACAGCTGTTTCTGCAATGTCTTTAGGCCATGAATATGCACATGCCCTAATTGTGGTCTTCATGCCCCACTGGTTTCTGCCCTGCCTCTCTCCCTCCCCCCAACCCTCCCCTTGGGTTTCAGGCTGCTCTTTGCATCTGACCTCTCTCAGGCCATCTTTTTTTTTTTTAATTTTAATTTTTTATTAAATCATAGCTGTGTATATTAGGGGTACAGTGTGTGGGCTTCATATACAATCAGAAATATTTTCAGTCAACTGTTCGACATAACCTTCATGGGATTTTCTCGTTTATTGTGTGAAAACATTTGTGTTCTGCATTTAGTAGGTTTCACCTGTCCCTTCTAATTATGCAGCCTTAAAGAAAGATGGTGACTTTACCTCTTTCATATTTACATGGATATGGAACACATTCTTCTTAGCAAAGTATCTCAAGAATGGAAGAAAAAGTATCCAATGTATACAGCCCTACTATGAAGCTAACTTATAGCTTTCATATGAAGGCTAAAACCCAATTATAACACAAGAAGATGTAAGGAGTAAGGGAGGGAAGGTGAAGGAGAGGGTGGGTGGAGAGAGGGTGGAGAGAGGGTAAATGGTGGGATCACACTTACGGTACGTCTCAGGCTGTCTTTTTGATGTCGTGCATACACCTTGGTGTAAGTAAGTAGGCACATTCAGAGATGGGAGAGTGTCTTCTGAAAAGCAGGTAACTCCCCATGCAGCTGCTTCTGAGGTCCCTGCCCGGTTTCTGCTGTGTCTGCTTTGACCCTGGGGTTGGTGAGGACGGCATGCGTTCTGCCACATGCCTCTTCTCTGCCAGCTGATTCTGGTACTGGTTCCTGCTTTGCTGGTTTATTGGTGTGCTTGACTGCTCCATTAAAAACCCTGTGGATAGATTCCCTCGTTGGACTGGTACTTGAATACGTCACTTTTCTAGTGTCCTTTTGCCATCTGTCCAGGACGTTACAATTCACTGAAAGGGAGAAAGAATTGGGAAATTATATTCACTGAGGTTAAGAGAAAATGTAGTTGCCTTTGCCAGGAGACAGATTTAGAGAGGGAGCTTGGGTGTTAAATGTTCAAAGTGTGGTCTTTTAAAGTGCAGTAGCATTCCAGCCCTGTGGCCAAACTGTGGGTGGGACTCCGAGCTTCTGAGAGCTCACAGATGTGACTCAGGGGCTCAGTGAATGAACTCCGGGAAACCTATGTACACATCTGAGCCACATCTGTGAGGTCTCAGAAGCTCGGAGTCCCACCCGAGCTTCTGAGATGCATAGAGCTGTGGATGCATAGTGCTCTGATTTTATGTCTAATCTTTGCTGTCTCTGATGGTTTTTGAAGGAAGAGGAAATAATTTCCCCAAGAAGTAAGGTTATGCAATAAGAGAAGAAAGAGTGGGGAGTAAGGTATGAGGAAAGAGTAGGGAATTTTTCTGCTTTTGCTTATTTGAAGAGAATTAATACTTTTTGAGTTCCAGGCATTTATTGAGTGCTATTACTCTTTTGTGTGATATATATACATCCATACTTATAAACATATATATATACGCATATGTATATAAGAAATATGTATACCTTTAATTTGCACAACTGCCTTATAAAGCTGGTTTTAGTGCTTCCATTGTATGAAGATCTATTGAGAACTTCAGACATATTGATAAACTGTCCCCCGCATAAGGTCTTCATCAGTTTTACATCGACCGGGGATGGTTGTAAACCTTCCTCCTCTCTTTTCTCTCCTTCCCTTCTTTTCTTCAAAAAGTGTTTCCTTAGGACCTGAATAGCACTAACTTCTACATTAGGTACTGTTCAGCCCATAGGGGATAAACCTCATGTCACATCCCAATTCAAATTGACTATGTATTTTTCAAAATTTAAAATCCGAAATAATGCAGGATTCATAGAGACGTACAAAGATATGTACAGAGAAGTGCTGTGTGTCAGCCTTCAGCTCCCCGAGGGTTAATGTCTTCCACAGCTATGGTATAATGTCAAAACCAAGAATGATCACACCAGCAGTCCGATCCACAGAGCCTATTCAGATCTCCCCAGCTGTGCATACGTCCATTCTGTGTGTCAGCTTTGTCACGCATAGCCTTGTGTATTCACCCCTAAAATCAAGAGACCCTGCTGCACCACCACCATAACACTCCTTCAGTTAGTCTCTTACAACCACACCATCTCCTTCCCTCCCTGCCAGTCCCTGGAAACCTCTATCCTTTCTTTAATCTCCATAACTTTATTTTATGGATTTTTTTTTTTATTTTTTTGAATTTTGCTTTCAATTATCTTAGTTTGAAGTTTCTTTAAATTTATTTATTTATTTATTTATTTATTTATTTATTTATTTATGCATACAGAGTTTCACTTTGTGTCCCTTGGTAGAGTGCCGTGGCATCATAGCTCACAGCAACCTCCAGCTCTTGGGCTGAAGCGATTCTTTTGCCTCAGCCTCCCAAGTATCTGGGACTAGAGGAGCCCACCATAATATCTGGGCTCTCACTCTGGCTCAGGCTGGTCTTGAACCTCAGCTCAGGGCAATCTACCTGCCTCGGCCTCCCAGAGGGCTAAGATTACAGGCAGAAGGCTCCTCGTCCAGCCTTTATGGGTGATTCTTAAATGGAATTACAATTTGTCTCCTTTTAAGATCATGAGTTATATGTATCAACAATTTGTCCTTTTTATTGCTAAGTAGTGGTCTGTGGCCTGGGTATAGCACAGTTTTATCATTCACTCACTGAAGGATGTTTAGGTAGTTTTCAGTTTGGAACTATTATAATACAGTTGCTATGAACATTTGTGTACAAGGTACTGTGTAAAAAGAGGTTAAGTTCTTCTGATGTGAGTCTTAAAATTTGTCTGTGCTTAAGTATGAAAATAATATCATATTATAGAGGAAGTTTAATAGCCTTAGGGAGAGAACTCAATTAGAACTTGATGACCATGATGGAGGTTGTTTTTCAGCACATATAATCTTTAACCAACACCATGGGTCACAAGAGATTTCAACCATTGTGAGCTGTGCTTAAAGCTTTCACTAATCCCACTGGCTGTTATACTGATTTTGTTTTATCTGTCTTATTCTGTAATTAACATTTCTGCCAGGATCAGTCGTGTAACAGTAAGTCCTATTTCTTAGTTCTTCAATGGCAATAACTCAGCCATAAAAGCCAGCAGGAGGGACTTGATTGACAAAGTTCTTGGCCAGTCTTTTTTTTTTTTTTTTTAGTTTTTATTAAATCATAATTGTGTACATTGGTGTAATCATGGGGCACAATGTGCGGACTTCATATACAATCTGAAATATTTTCATTGAACTATTTAACATAGCCTTCATGTCTTGGCCAGTCTTTGAAGTGTATATGCCTTGAATGATGGGGAGCAAGTAGGAGAGAGGCAGAGCAGGAACAGAGCCTTCTCATGGTTTGCTTTTAAATGTTAAAAAAAATATCAGGAATAAGAAAGAGAGGCAAAGAAAGCAGGATTGTTATATTGGATCGTTACATTGGTAATAGGAAAATAATTAAAATTCTATACATTTTTTTTATTCAAATAGATCTAATTTGATGAAAGAAGTCTTTCCCATGAGGTCCTTTACAGAGATAGAAGTGTAATTTGCAATTGACACAAATAGATGATTATAGAAACCATTATTCTATCCTTCTTTTATCTTTAAAGTGCCAGGCCTAAGCTAATTCATTTGTTAGCTAATTCATTCATTCAAATGATCTCCTAAATAATTGTTAATACTTCTGCTTATAATCCTAGATACTAAGGCAGCCCCATCCCATATTTTATGCGCTCCTTAAACCACTTTCTTCCTCATCACCCCATAATTTCCCGTGTTTGTGACTTCTGTTTGGAATTACACTTGTCCTTCATGGTCACTTGTCTAAAACCTACCTGTTTTTCAAGCTCACCTCAAATATTACCTCCTTTCTGGGCTCACTGCTGATTTTTCCAAGCTGGAAATTATATAACTTTCTTTTGATTTTCTCTAGTGTTGTATTAGGGACCCTTTAAAGCTTCTACATTGTATTATGGTTATTTATGTACAATTCATATATTTGCTACTCTCTTGTTAATTTCTTGAATGCTGGATTCAGGTATAATTCTTCTTAGTATTTACTTATTCTGTTCTTCCCTTCCTTCCTTTCTTCTTCCCTCTCAGTCTGTTCTATCTTTTCTCCCCCTTCTCCTTCTATTCATTTTTTTCCTGTCTTCTAGATTTTTTTTTTTTCATTTTGGAGACAGTCCTGTTCTATCACCCAGGCTGGAGTGCAGAACACTCAGAACTCAGTGAAACCTCGAACTCCTGGGCTGATGCGATCAGCCTTGGCCTCCCGAGTAGCTAGAACTACAGATGTGCACCACCATGCCCAGCTTTCTAGATATTCTTTAAGTATACAATGACCACCCACTGTATGCCAGACATTATAATGGGGGCTTTGAATAGAAAGAATTGAAACGCTTACTGGTTTCCTGAGGTAACGTGATTATATATTCAAGTTAAACATGAGAAATTAAAATAAAATCTACTGATTCTTAGTTGTGATACCAAGGACAACCCAAGAGAGAGTATTAGATATTTCTCTTTAGAAATTTTGAATGAAAGGCAACTATTATTATTATCTGTTTTTGTGAGAGAGGAATGTGTAATTATAGTCTGCTTTAATGGAAGTGAACTGAATAGGACCCATTTCAATTTCAGATCCAGGATTCTGTGAACCTAAGAAAAATTATTGTGTTCCAACTTTTTGTTGACAGACATCAACTGCATGTCAGCTGATGACTTAAACTGAAAATGTCAGAGTAAGACATAAGTGGAATTTAAATCATGTGTTGAAATAACTTTTACTGGTATACAAAATGTTTCAGCTGAGGAACGTAGCCCTGAAATAGAAGAAATAGAACTGACAAGGCAAGTGGAAGTAAAGAATAAGTATTTGGTTTGCTTACCACTTCCTGTGTGTTCCTAATTTTATAACTTGTTCCATGATTGAGGTACTTGATACACGGTAAATCACAATGCCATCCTTTAACTCTTCTCTGCCCATCCCTTCTCAAAAAGGAACATATTTATTGTGGAAAGAACATACTTAAAGCTGGGAACTTCCACTGAACATATTTGTTTAGAGAGACGTCAGCAAAGTGGGAATTTGTAGAAAAAAGTCTATGCACCTGTCAGAAATCCAATGCCTTGGATTTTAAGGAAAATATATAAAGAGTCTGAAGTTCATTTCTGTACAGGAAAATCCCTGGGAAGCTTTTTTTTTTTTTAAAGAAAAAACAAAATGTGAGGAAGACACGTGAAACTATGAATGTAGTAATACCAAAGAGAGGGGCTCAGGAATCATTGGAGCAGGGCAGCATTTAATGACTGGCTTCTTTCGGGATAAAACTGTTATCATGGGGATAAATGGGTTCTACTGATGGCCCCAGTGGAACTGGGTCACAGTCTTATTAGGAAGACTGAGGGTGAATCGAGGAGCTTTTCCTAAAAGTCACTTAAATGGCCTCCCCAGATGTTAGTTTTGTGGAGTTTCTCTTCTGTCTATGATTTGGTTCTGTAGCAAAGCATCTGGCAGCAGAGAAATATGGGTGCCCTGCCTGTGCCGCAGGTCATAAGAAGTTTCAGACTGACAGTCTCAGAACTACTGCAACGGAAAACATGGCTTGGAATTTTCTATTCCCGGCAATCACGATGAGAGCAAACACTGTATGATCTCTATGTCATCAGGAAGATTTCAATTTGCTCCTCAGAGTAAAATTTAGATTTGTGTAAAATTTGTCCATCACAGACTGAACTCTTTTGGGCCTTGTTTGGATGTAGTTTATCCTTATACAAATTGCCAGGATTTAAGGCCCCAGTATGATTTTCAGAAAAATATGACTGTAGTTCTATGGAAAATGTTTTTATTCCCTACAAGAGTATCTGTGTTTTCTTCTGTCTCAGTTTTAAAGTACCTACACTTTGCTGTGTTTCAGGTCTATGGGACTTCGCTTAAGTGGATCATTTTGAGAAAATGACATATTAAAATACCATATTTGGTATTTGGGAAGTCACTTTATATGCTTGCTATCTCAGAAAAATGAATTCTGAATTTGTAAAATTAATTTACCTTTCTTCTTTTGCCTACAAAAAATAAAGAGAGGGAAAAAATACAGAGACTTTTCTATGTCAATTTTTAAATTTTTTTTATTATTTTTAAATCATAATTGTGTACATTGGTGCAATCATGGGGCACAATGTGCTGACTTCATATACAATCTGAAATATTTTCATTGAGTTACTTAACATAGCCTTCATGGCCTTTTAATCACTATACTACGTCTATTTTTATTATTTTTCAGGTTTCACGAGGAGATTCACAAATTTTAAGTGCATTGGAGGGTACACTCTCTGTTAGTCCCCTATTGGCTAGGACCACTGCTCTTCCAGTTTGCTTCTAGCACATGAGCACAATACAAGATGAATATAAAATAACATTGATGTTGCACTTTTGAGACCTAGGATCTGGCTGATAGATTAGAATTTTCTTTTTACTGCTTGCCTTTTAAAAGCACTATCCATCTCAGAATCCCTCAGGGATTCCCTAAGATAAAAGGATTTCTTTATCTGTACTGTGAGCTACAGCTATTCGGAAAGACTTGTATCCCTTAATGTTTTTGACCATGGTTTTCTTCCGTATATGTGACTTTTCTTCATGCTTTAAAACTTATATCCCCAGCAGCACTCTTCTTGGAGCCTGACCATCCTTTCCATCCAGAAGTTACGCTCTCCTTTCTTGGGCCCAGAGCTCTCAGTGGACACCTCACTAGAGCCACTTGCTACATGGTCTGGATGTTGCTTATATTCTTCTTGTCCCTGCCCGACTAGGCATTTTTGGATCAGGGGATTTGTTAGCTTCTTTATACCCTACTGCTTAGGATAGTTAGCTCTTGGCATAAGGCCTTCCATCAGTAATTTTGGAATAAATGCTCATCGAAGGGGCACAAAAGAATTCATTCGTCTTGTGTTGCAAGCTGACCACTAAGGCAGAAGGGAGACCTCTTGAGAGGCTGAGGGCCCTGGATTGGGGCTTCCATGGCCTGAGTTTCTAGTTTTACACATATAAATCCAACTTAATGTCTTCACTTTGAAGAAATTTAGTAAATCAAATTTACTCCTCAAATTTAGTAAATCCAAAATGGAAATGTGTAAAATCTTTCATTACAAATTTGCTGTTCTTACATGTTCCCTGTTTCAGTGAGGGACATCCTCATATCCAGTTGCCAAAGCCACAAATCTGGGAGTCACCCCTCCGTCCTCCTGTTTCTCTACCTTGTTACAATCACAAAGTGGTATCTGTGCAATTGGTGAAATATTTCTGGAATCTAGTGGCCTTTGTCCGTCTACACAATCTGTAGCACAGTTCAAGCTATCATTTCTTCCCTGAGGGTCTCCAAATTTAGATATTTGCGTCTTGTATTTCTTTCAGGTCACATGTAGTTATACTGAAGCCGGAATAATCTTTCTAATGGTTTGATGGTTTTGCATTGTTTTCAAATTAACATACGGCCTCACTAACATGGTATACCTGGCCTAAAGGGGAACTCCACTTGCCTTCCCCTCCCCACAGTGGACCATGTGTGCTCCACTCATATTGTGTGTATTTTAATTTTCCTTGAACATTCATGCACCTCCAATCTCTTACACAAGTTCCTTCTGCCCAGAGCATGAGAGATTCCTTCTTTCTTCAGCATGTTTTCTTGCTGACTCTAATTCATCCTTCAGTTCTGAACTTAGACATTATCTAAGCTCCCCATGATGCTCCTCTTACCTGTGAGGATTCTGCCATGGGGTCAGGGTCCACTGAGACCTGTGGAAACTGGTGGCGACTGACTGAAGAAATACAGAGTTAGAAGTGACAGTAAAGAAAGAGACATGAGACATAGAGTAGAATTAAAAGTGGGAGCTCAGGGGTCTATTGCCCATAGTGGGATTCCAGCAATGGCACCGAGTGAGTGTTTGCTCCACTCTGCTTTTATTCATGTCTATTTGCCTAGAGGGCAAGATGAGGGAGGGAACAAAGACACAAGCAGTTTCTCAGACTGAGCTTATCAGTTCCTATTGTTATTATTATGAACCTTAAGGGTAGCCTTGAGAACTCTGAAATCTGATTAGGAGTGCCTCCCTTGAGATCTCACACACAGTTTTCTAGGGAGGTGTTAAACTCTGCTAGTTCCCTGTGGAGTAAAACACCACCAGTGTAAATCTCTGGAGGATTCTCTCATCACCACCACAGAGGATCTTCCTCTGTGATAAGGGA
>CAUYRH010006111.1:0-27875 GCA_963574655.1 Perodicticus potto
TTGTGGCGGGCGCCTGTAGTCCCAGCTACTTGGGAGGTGGAGGCAAGAGACTCGCTTGAGCCCAGGAATTGGAGGTTGCTGTGAGCTGTGATGCCACGGCACTCTATCCAGGGTGACAGCTTGAGGCTCTGTCTCAAAAAACAAAAAAAAAAATCTGAACTGGTAAGAGCCTACAAGGTCCACTGCACCCTGGGCTCTGCCTCTCCATCCTCAGTCTCATTTATCTCTTCCCTCCATACCAGGCTCACACAAGGCCTTCTTTCCCCCACCTAGAAGTTAAACTCCTTGGCCTCTTGGCCTCTTGGCCTCCTGGCCCTTTCACCGGGACAAGAGAGGCCCGTTATCTTGCTCTGTAAACCTACATCTTGTTCTATAAGCCTATCTTTCTCTTACTCAATAAACTTTGTTTTACTCTTGCAAAAAATAAAAATAACAATAAAATTAAAAAGAATTTAAGTTCCTTGAGGCCAGCCTGGGTGGTCAGGTTTGCCTGTCACTCTGCAGTGCCTAGAATGGTTCTGGTCCATGGTAACTGCCCAGCAAATATTTGCTGACTCTCTTACAGTTCTCATTCTGCAAGCTTCCCCACCCACCCACCCATCCAAACAGGCCTGTGCCTTACACAGAGGCACCTGCCCAAATGGGTCCCTTATATCCCGCTTTAGCTCTTCTTTTATTTATAATGTTTCCTTCTCTGCAGAAACCAATGTTTCTTGGAGGGTCTCATACAGAAGTCACAAATTAGCCCATAGCCAAAACAGTTGGCTTGGAATCTTAGACCCAAATGCCCGGGGTTGGTGGGCTCGGCCAGGAAGTGCTGGGACTCACTTGGCCAGCAAGTGCCCTATCTCATCCTATCCGGCCAGTAAATTCTTAGAAAACAGGGGAGAAATAACCAATTGGAAGAAACAGCTCTGCAGAGTGGCCTGCAGAGTTAGCCCCTTCAGATGAGATGAACTGAGGAGTAGGGGCCTCTGCCTGGAGGAATTTGGTTGGGAGGAGCATGGATCGGTCTGCCACTCCATGTGAATAGCCCAGGCCTGTTTGTTTTTCTGTCTCACTGTTTGTTGGATAGAGGTGGAGGAGATAAGGACATGGAAACAACCTTAAAATAACCTCTACAATTCCCTAGATGCTGTCAGGACTGGGCATTTGAGTCTAGCTTGGTGCTTGCAGACTAGTATTATGGCTGAGGGGGATGGGGTTGTGAACCAATTCTTGCGTGTGTGTGTGTGTGTGTGTGTGTGTGTGTGTGTTGAGGGGGGAGTCTGTCTGTCTGTAGAGATACACTGCACCCTTGCCCTGTCCCCACCTCTGCTTGCTCCCCTGTGTGTTCTGAGTGAGCTGGTGTTCATTTCAGCCCTCTCAGCAGACACTAGCAGGAATAAATAATCCTGTGACTTGAGTTAGGAGGCAGGGCCCTGAGGAGGCATTGCAACTCCATAAATCCCAAAGATGTGGGACTCAGGTAGGCCCCTCAGAGCACTGGAGTCACTCCCAGGAGTTACGACTCCTTAATTCACTTGCTATCCCCTCCTCCTTTACTCCTGTCCAGTTTCATCCTATGGTGAAGGCTTAATCCTGGACCCCTGGCTCTGTGTCCTGGAGACACAGGGGCCCTGGGCCTCACCTACAGAATGGGTGGAGGCTCCGTGATCTCTAGACTCTTCTTCTCAGACTCCATCTCTCTGTGCACCTCTCCTGGATTCCTTTCCAGGTGCCTCCCCTTCTTCCCCACCCAAAGGGGCATTCACAACCACGCAAACCCTGGAAACAAGTCTCTGCTACCTGACCTGTCCTACTCCTTCCCATGGCCTGAGGGAATATGGACCCAGGGGTAGGAATCTTTAGGGAGCACCAAGTTAATTCACCCCTCTACACCTGGGCCTGTGTCCCAGGGTCTTAGATAAAAGAGTAGGATTAGAAACATTTGCCTTGAAACCTGCTCCCTTTAATTGTCCCTTTCCTGGCCCGTGTCTGGATGTGGATTTAAGCTGTCACTCTGCCATCAGCCTAGCTCTGGAAGCTTGACCTTAAACAAAGGTCCTTCCTCTCTGCCTATTACCTGTAATGTCACCCAACCATGTTCTTTAGCATTTGGTTGGGTGTTAGCTTCTCCTGAAAAGAGTGTCTGAACTTTTAAAAAGAGGCTTTTTATTTTTATTTTTTTTGTAGAGACAGAGTCTCACTTTATTGCCCTGGGCAGAGTGCTGTGGTGTCACACAGCTCACAGCAACCTCCAACTCCTGGGCTTAGGCGATTCTCTTGCCTCAACCTCCTGAGTAGCTGGGACTGCAGGCGCCTGCCACAACGCCCGGCAGTTCAGTGGAGGCCAAGTTTGAACCCTCCACCTTTGGTATATGGGGCCGGCGCCCTACTCGCTGAGCCACAGGCATTGCACTAAAAAGAGACTTTTTAAACCTAGGGTTTTGTCGTTAGGTGTTTAGGAAACGATGGGGGGAATTCCTGAAGAGGAATTTTCTAACGGGAGCCCCCTTCCCCACTCAGAAGGCCCCTCAAACAGTAGGTATCTGCCAATTGTCCTCTTAGCTTTTTAAAGGATGCTAGTCTCTGCCATCATCACCCCAAATCCCAAATGGTTCGTGTTGAAGTTTTTAAACGGTTCTGAACTCAGGGAGATTATATATCAAACTGCTGAGTATAAAACAATTTTCCAGACAAACTTTAAAGAGCATATCATGGGCGGCACCTGTGGCTCAGTGGGTAGGGCGCCGGCCCCATATGCTGAGGGTGGCGGGTTCCAGCCCGGCCCCGGCCAAACTGCAACAAAAAAAAGCCGGGCATTGTGGCAGGCGCCTGTAGGCCCAGCTACTCGGGAGGCTGAGGCAGGAGAGTCGCCTGAGCCCAGGAGTTGGTTGGGCTGTGACTCCGCAGCACTCTACCAAGGGTGATAAAATGAGACTCTGTCTCTATAAAAATAAAATAAAATAAAATAAAGAGCATATCATTCATTCCTTCAGAAATTAAACATTCACAGAGCACCTACTGCATGCAAAGCACCAGGCACCCACACTAAGATGGTAAGTAGGACACAATCTCTATTCTAGTTGTGTGGTTGATAGTTTATAGTAAAGAAGTCATTGTAGCCATTTGGTGAGCTAGAGATAGGGATAGGAAAAAGAACAGGGTAGGGACAGGAAGGGGCAAGTACAGAGTCAGGCTGTCACACTTCTCCTCCCCATGACCCCATGAGGTAGACATGTCCTCTCTCTTGCTCGGTGGGTATTGTTCACAACTTCTCTCTCCATTCCAGTCGTAACTCCTAGATTAAGCCTGAAGCTAGAGTCGCAAATTATAATTTCAAGGAACTTGGATGTGTTGGAGCAAGTTACATAGGAGCTATCATTGATTCGTTTTTTTGTTCATTCATTTATTCATTCAGCAAGTATTTCCCAAGTACCAATTTCACATTCAACAGAAGACTCTTAAACCACAGACAGATGGAAGATATTGCTGCTCTTTTGGAAATAATTAAGCTAATAGTAATCCTGGTCAGAGTGTGTTAAGAACCCGTGAGTGGCATAGACCTGCAGGGATGCAAGAACTTGTGCTGCAGGGGAAGGTGAACAGTCAAGGAAAGCTTCCGGGCGACACCTGGGGCTCATCGAGTAGGGCACCTGCCCCATATACTGAAGGTGGCAGGTTCAAACCCGGCCTCAGCCAAAGTGCAAAACAGAAAAATAGCCAGGCGTTGTGGTGGGCGCCTGTGGTCCCAGCTACTCAGGAGGCTGAGGCAATAGAATCGCCTAAGCCCAGGAGTTCGAGGTTGCTGTGAGCTGTGTGATGCCACGGCACTCTACCGAGAGTGATAAAGTGAGACTCTGTCTCTACAAAAAAAAAAAGGAAAGCTTCCAAGGGGAGATAGTGCTTCAAGTGCCTTTGAAGGATAGGTATGGCTGATCCAGACTGAGTGAAGGCAAGAACACTGTGGCATTCAGTAAGAAGGATGGGGAGGGCTAAGCACACATTCAATTAGGCAAGCGGGAGAGAGAGAGAGAATACTAGGTTTTGTGGGATGTTGAATGGACTGGTTTGACTGGAACTGAGTTTTTGTAAATGGGGCTGGAGAGGTAGGTATTAGAGCCTTGGTTGGAGATGACCTTGAGGCTGCATTAGTCAGCTATTACCACAGTAGTGCTACCCAGTGAATCACATGAACACTCCGTGGTTTACAACAACAAATCTTTGTCTTCTCACTCACAAGCTGCTCCAAATTTTCCTTGAGCCAGCATGGTAATCACAGGAGTCCAGATATTTTTAATCCTGTGCTCTGGCTACCTCCATTGACATGCTAGTGGCCAAAGCAAGTCACATGGCCAAGCCTATGATGTGGCAGGAAAGTAGAGTCACATAACAAGGTGTGTAGATATAGAATCCTATTCCTGGGAGTGAAGAATTGGGGCCAGTTGCCATGCAGTAGCCATGGAAAGCTCCTAAGCACTTGGGTGGTATGAGCAGCACCTTATAGTTGCTGGATTGCCAATTCGCAAGCCCTGTCACAGACACCATCCCATTTTCATCTTTCCAACAACCCTCTGAAAGTAATGTTATGATCCCATTTTTCAGATGAGGAAAAGAGACTCAGGGAAGCTGTGCAGCTCACCCAACTGACACAGAAGGAAAGAAACAAGAGCTGAGATTTCATCAGGGATCCTTGGGCTCCAAGTTCAGAGCTCCTTGCTCTCCCCTGCATCTAATTTAGAAAGATGGGTCTGCAGTTACGTGCAGGGTGGGGGAAAGCCATGGGAGGCCACTGAAGATAGCTGACAGCTGAAAGATGAAACAGCAGCCCTGGGCCCACTAGGCTGGTAGCAGGGGAAGTGCAGACAGAGCTCTAAGTCTTTTTAGTTTGTTTTTGCGTTCTCTTCCTTTACTGAGGTGTGATTTTAATAAAGTTAAAAAAAAGAAAAACCTGCACAGCTCTTAAAGTGTAGGGTTGGATGAGTTTTGTTAAATGTACCTGTGTTACCAACACCCACATAGAGGCAGAAAACATTCCTCTAAGTCCAGAAAGCTTACCAGTCAGTCCTCCTTCCCCTGGGCAAACATTTTTGGGACCCCTTACACCACAGGTTAGTTTTGCCTGTCTTTATACTTTATATAAATGGAATCACACAATATGTTCTCTTTTGTGTCTGGCTTATTTCACTCAGCACAAGTCTTGGAGATGTATCCCTGTCATTGAGTAAAGCGGTAATTATTTTTATTGTAATATGTGTTTCACTGTATGAATTAAGCAAAATCTAATCCACTCACCTGCTGGTGGACATTGGGATAGTTTCCAGTCTTTTGACTTTACTGACATTACTTCTATGAACAGTCCAGTGCAGGTCTTTTTGTGGACATAAGTTTTCATTTCTCTTTGGGTATATGCTCAGCAGTAGAATTGTTAGATGTACACTCGACTTGATTAGAGACTTCCGAATGGCTTTCTAAAGTCGTTTTTCTATCTTCCACACAATAATGTAAGAGAGTTCCAGTTCCTCCCTATTCTTGCCAACATCTGGTATGATCACTCTTTTTTATTTTAGCTGTTCCAGTGAATATGCGGAGGTATCTCATTGTTGGAAGGTCCATTTTCAAATCTAGTTCTCTCTCTCCTACTCTGCTCTGTATCTCAAGGAGGGCTCCTATAGGCTGATTTTATTAGCTGGCTGCTAGCCAGGTCTAACCAATATGGGAGGTGCTGGCAGGAGATCAGAGGGAGGGAACAGGAGAAAAGCAAATCACAAATCAGCAAATCATATGAGCCCTTCATGGTTTACAACAACAAGCCTCTGTCTTCCCACTCACAGACTGCACCACCTTCTGCCTTGAGCCAGGATAGCAATCACAAGAGCTCAAGAGACCAAGCCAAAGAGCAGAAATAGTTTTAATCCTGTGCTCTGGCCATTGGCATGTGATTGGTCAAAGGAAGTCATATGACCAAGGACTTGTTGTTATAAACCATGGACTGATCATGTGATTTCCTGATTTATGATTTGCTATGTTTCTACTCCCTGCAGCATCTCCAGCCACATCTCCTCTATAGCTCCAGCTCATACCCATAAGACCACCATGATTGAAGCTTCTGTTGGGTGACCCCCATCCCTGGGTTCCAAAAACATTACTTTCTGCTTTTGTCTCTCTCGTATTGGAGTAGTAGTGGCTTCCACTGAGTTGCTTCCCCAAGGTCTCTTGGGCTTCTGACCAATTCCATCAAGACCCTTTCCTGCCTCAGGGATCTTGTATTTGTTGCTCCTTAGAATGCTCTCCCTTGAGATATCTTCAGGGCTCTTCAAGTCTTTGCTCAAATAATTCCTCTCAATAATTCCTCCCTACCCTCAATAATTCCTCCCTACCCTGACCTTCCAAATTTAAATTAACCACCCAGAACTTGCTATTCCTTCTTTCCACTTTATTTTCCTTCATAGCAAATATTACCTTCTTTCATACTTTTCTTTACACATTTTACTTATTTATACTGGCATACCTCGTTTTATTTGGCTTTGCTTCATTGCACTTCACAGATACTGCATTTTTTACAAATCAAAGGCTTGTGATAAATCTGCTTCAAGCAAGTCTGTCAGTGTCATCTTTCCAACATGTGTTCACTTCATGTCCCCGTGTCACATTTTGGTAATCCTCCCAATATTTCAAACTCCTTCATTATAGGTATGGTGATCCATGATCAGTGATCTTTGATGTTACTATAGTAATTATTTTGGTGTACCGCGAACTGTGCCCATATGAGATGGCAAACTTAATAAATGTGTTCCATTTTGACTGTTCCACTGACTGTTCCACTGACTTCCCCATCTCTCTTCCCCTCCTTGGGCCTCCCTATTCCCTGAGACACAAAAATATTAAAATTAGGCCAAGTATGCCGGGTGCACTGGCTCACACTTGTAATCCCAGCTCTCTGGGAGCCCCAGCCCAATAGGTGGATTGCTTGAGCTCAGGAGTTTGAGACCAGCTGAGCAAGAGTAAGACCCCCTTCTCTACAGGTCCCTGTAGTCCCAGCTACTCAGGAGACTGAAACAAAGAGGATGGCTTGACCCACGAGTTTGAGATTGCTGTGAGTTATGCTGCCATGGCACTTTAACCAGGGTGACAAAGTAACTCTATCTCAAAAAAGAAAAAAAAATACAGGGGCGGCGCCTGTGGCTCAAAGGAGTATGGCATCGGCCCCATATGCCGGAGGTGGCAGGTTCAAATCTAGCCCCAGCCAAAAAAAAAAAGAATCAGGCCAATTAATAACCTTACAACAACCCATAAATGTTAAAATGAAAGGAAGAGTTGCACATCTCTCACTTTATTTATTTTTATTTATTTTTAGAGATGGGATCTTGCTCTGTTGCCAAGCTGGAGTACAGTAGTACAATCATGGCTTACTGCAGCTTCGAATTCCTGGGCTCAAGTGATCTTCCCAATATGGCCTCCCTAGTAGATGGGATTGCAGGCATGAGCCACTGTGCCTCTCACTTAAATCAAAAACCAGAAATGATTAAGCTTTGTGAGAAAAACATGTTGAAAGCATCGATAGGCCAAAAGGTAGGCCTCTTATGCCAAAAGTTAATCAAGTTGTGACTGCAAAGGGAAAGATCTTGAAGGAAATTAAAAGTGCTATTCCCGTGAACACACAAAGGATTAGAAAGCAAAACAGCGTTATTGCTGATATGGAGAAAGTTTCAGTGGTCTGAAAAGATCAAAGATCACTTAAGCTGTGATGCCACAGCGCTCTACCTAGGACGACATAATGAGACTCTGTCTCCAAAAAAAAAGCCTAATTAAAAGCAAAGCCTTAACTCTCTTCAATTCTATGAAGGCTGAGAGAGGTGAGAAAGCTGCAGAAGAAAAATTTAAGGCTAGTAGGGGTTGGTTCATGAGATTTCAGGAAAGAAGCCATCTCTATAACTTAAAAGAGTAAGATGAAGCAGCAAGTGATGATGTAGAAGCTACACACATCAAGTTATCCAGAAGATCTAGCTAAGCTCATTGATGAAGGTGACTATGCTAAACAATAGATTTTCTTTTTTCCTTTCTTCTTCTTTTTTTTTTTTTTGCAGTTTTTGGCTGGGGTTGGGTTTGAACCTGCCACTTCTGGCATATGGGGCCAGCGCCCTACTCCTTTGAGCCACAGACGCTGCCCTAAACAATAGATTTTCAAGGTAGATAAATAATCTTTTATTACAAGAAAATGCCATCTAGAACTTTCATATCTAGAGGGGAGAAGTCAGTGCCTGGTCTCAAAGCTTCTAAGTACAAGGGGCTTTCTGGTTAGGAGCTAACACAGCTAGTGAGTGACTTTAAGTTAAAGCCAACGATCATTTGCCTTTCCGAAAATCCTAGGTACCGTAAGAATTACGCTAAATTTACTGTGCCTGTGGTCTATAAATGGAACCAAAAAAGGCTAGATGATAACATATCTGTTTACAGCATGGTTTACTGAATATTTTAAGCTCACTATTGAGACCTACTGCTCAGAAAAACAAGATTGCTTTCAAAATATTGTTCATTGACAATGTACCTAGTCTCCCAAGAGCTGCAGTGGAGATGTACAAGGAGGTGAATATTATTTTCATGCCTATTAATACAATATCCATTCTCTGGCCCATGGATCAAGGAGTCATTATGACTTTCAACTTTTATTATTTAAGAACTACATTTCAGGCTCGGTGCCTGTGGCTCATCGGGCTAAGGCGCCAGCCACGTCCACCTGAGCTAGCGGGTACAAATCCAGCCCGGGCCCGCCAAACAATGACAGCTGCAACCAAAAAATGGCCGGGCATTGTGGCGGGCGCCTGTAGTCCCAGCTACTTGGGAGGCTGAGACAGTAGACTCGCTTGAGCCCAGGAATTGAAGGTTGCTGTGAGCTGTGATGCCACGGCACTCTATCCAGGGTAACAGCTTGAGGCTCTGTCTCAAAAAAAAAAGAACTACATTTCATAAGACTATAGCTGCCATAGATAGTGATTCCTCTGACAGATATGTACAAAGTAAATTGATAACCTCCAGGAAATGATTCCAGATGCCACTAAGAACATTCATGATTCACAAAAGGAGGTGAAAAATCAACATTAATAGGAGTTTGGAAGAGGTTAATTCCAACCCTCATAATGACTTGAGGGGCTTAAGACTTCAGTGGAGGAAGAACTACAAATGTAGTAGGAAAAGCAAGAGAACTATAATTAAAAATGGAGACTAAAGATGTGACTGAATTGCTGAAATCTCATAATAAAACTTTAATGGATAAAAAGTTGCTTCTTATGGATGAGTAAAGAAAGTGGTTTCTTGGCTTGGTGCCCATAGCTCAGTGGTTAGAGTGCCAGCCACATACACTGGGGATGGCGGGTTCAAACCCAGCCTGGGGACTGCTAAACACCAATAACAACAACAACAAAAATAGCTGGGCAATGTGGTGGGCGCCTGTAGTCCCAGCTACTTGGGAGGCTGAGGCAAGAGAATCACTCAAGCCCAAGAGTTTGAGGTTGCTGTGAGCTGTGACGCCACAGCACTCTACCTAGTACAATATAATGAGACTTTATTTCAAAAAAAAAAAAAAAGAAAGTGGTTTCTTTACTCGTAGAATGAAACCAGGATGAAATCCACTCTTCGTGAAGATGCTATGAACGTTGTTGTAATAACAACAAAGGATTTAGGTACAGGAGTGTCCAATTTTATTTTCTCTGCCACACATTGGAAGAGGAAGAGTTGTCTTGGGCCACACATTGAGTAAACAAACATTACCAAAAGCTCTGTGCATACTTTTTTGTGATATCCAGCACCACAGATAAGAATGAAAGTCTTCACAAACCCAGCATGTGGCCCACAGACCACAGATTAGACACCCCTGATGCAGAATATTACATAAACTTAATTGATAAAACAGCACTGGGGTTTGAGAAAATGACTCCAACTTTGAAAAGAAGATCTACTGTGGATAAAATACTGTCAAATAGCATGCCACTGAGCTACACGCACTGTAGAGAAATCTTTTGTGAAAGAATTAATCAATGTTGCTAATTTTATTGTTTTCTTAATTTAAGAATTGCCACAACCATCCCAACTCTCAGCAACTACCACCCTGATCAGTCAGCAGCCAACAACATCAAGGCAAGACCCTCCACCAGCAAAAAGATTACATCTCACTGTAGGCTCAGATGATTCTTGGCTTTTTTGGCAATATTTTTAAATTATGATAGGTAGAAGATTATAGATATATATATAGATATATATATTTTTTTTGGAGATAGTCTGAAGCTGTTGCCCTGGTTAGAGTGTGGCAGTGTCACAGCTCACAGCAACCTCAAACTCTTGGGCTTAAGCAATTCTCTTGCCTCCCAAGTAGCCAAGACTACAGGTGCCTACCACAATGCCCAGGCTATTTTGCTATTGTTGTTGCAGTTGTCATTGTTGTTTTGCAGGCCCAGGCCGGGTTCGAACACGCCTTCTCAGTGTGTGTGGCTGGCACCCTACTCCCTGAGCTACAGGTGCCACCTATTTAGATATAATATTGTTGAATGTGTAATAGACTATAGTACAGTGTAACTTTTGGAAGGGGAAAAAATTAAAAATGTGTATGACTTGCTTTCACTGTGAAATTTACTGGGGTATGTCTGTAGTCTAACTGCTTTTCTCCCTCCATCTGAATGTGAGGTCCATGAGGGTGGGATTTCTTGTCTGTTTTATTCACTGCTGTATCTTCAGTGACCAGTGAACAGTACAGAGTAAGCAATCAAACATTTGTTGAGTGAATAAATGTTGGCAGCGTAGGCAGTCCCAAGGTTCTGAAACGGAGCATTGAGGGCATGACTTGCAGACATTTTTAAATCTTTTTTGTTGTTGTTTGTTTTTGTTTTTTTTTTGAGACAGAGCCTCAAGCTGTCACCCTGGATAGAGTGCTGTGGCATTACAGCTCACAGCAACCTCCAATTCCTGGGCTCAAGCGAGTCTCTGGCCTCCGCCTCCCAAGTAGCTGGGACTACAGGTGCCCGCCACAACACCCGGCCATTTTTTGGTTGCAGCCATCGTTGTTTGGCGGTCCCAGGCTGGATTCGAACCCGCCAGCTCAGGTGTACGTGGCTGGCGCCTTAACCCGTTGAGCCACAGGCGCCAAGCCAGTCATCTTTAAATCTTGTTGCACAAGTTCATTTATCACCTGAAAGATGGGAAGATGGGTGCTTGATCCTTCTGTCCCCATTTTCCTCATCTGCCACAGTCACTTCCCTGTAACAGGCAGGCCAAGCCCACTTCAGGAACTTCCACACTGAACACTTGCCCTGGGCCCTACTTAGAGGACTAAAGGGCCTAAACTTAACTGCCAAAGGGCACATTTGGACACAAAAAGCCCTTCTTGAGTAAAGTAGGTCCTCCCTTGGGAGTGGATGTGGTTAGAGGTCAAGATGGTGCCAGCCTATATTTTATTTTTGTTTGTTTGTTTGTTTTTGAGGCAGAATCTCACTCTGTTGCCCCAGGCTACTGTGTCATGGAGTCATAGCTCACAGCAACCTCAAACTCCTGAGCTAAGGTGATCCTTCTGCCTTAGACTCCCAAGTAGCTGGGACTACTGGGTAGAGGTGCCCACCACAACACTCACCTATTTTTTAAAGACGGGGTCTCGCTCTTTCTCGGGGTGGTCATGAACCCCTGAGGGCAGGCAATTCATTCACTTTGGCCTCCCAGAGTGCTAAGATTACAGGCATGAGCCACTGTGCCTGGCCTATGCTTTCGATTTTTAGTAGAGACAGGGTCTTACTTGCTCAGGCTGGCCTCTAACTTATGAGCTCAGGAGATCCACCTGCCTTGGCCCCCAGAGTGCTGGGTTGCAGGCGTGAGCCACTGCACCTGACCTAGCATGTATTTTAAAAATCAGTCTTGGGGCTTGGCGCCAGCCACATACACCAAGGCTGGCACGTTCAAATCTAGCCGGGGTCTGCCAAACAACAATGACAACTACAACCAAAAAACAGCCAGGCATTGTGGAGGGCGCCTGTAGTCCCAGCTACTTGGGAGGCGGAGGCAAGAGAATCGCTTGAGCCCAAGAGATTGAGATTGCTGTGCACCATGACGCCACAGTACTCTACCCAGGGCAACAGCTTGAGACGCTCTCCAAAAAAAAAAGGAGGGGGGCAGCGCCTGTGGCTCAGTGAGTGGGGTGCCAGCACCATATACTGAGGGTGTCAGGTTCAAGCCTGGCCCCGGCCAAACTGCAACAACAAAAAAAATGGCCAGGCGTTGTGACAGGCGCCTGTGGTCCCAGCTGCTCAGGAGGCTGAGGCAGGAGAATCGCCTGGACCCAGGAGCTGGAGGTTGCTGTGGGCTGTGATGCAACAGCAATCTATAGAGGGAAACAGAATAATACTCTGTTTCTAAAAAAAAAAAAAAAAAAAATCAATATTGGGTTCTACCTCATAGCATACACACCAATAACTCCAAATGTGAACAATAGGGCAAGAATGTTTCTAGAAGAAAACAGAATATCTTCATGACTTTGGGGTTAGGCAATGTTTTCTTAAAAAGAACACAAAAAGCAATTAACCATGAAGGACAAAGATTCATAAGTGGACTAACAACACAATTAAGAACTTCTGTGGTGGCTCATGCCCTGTGAAGGAATTCAGTTCCCGGCTGAAGGATAGCGCTTCATCCCTGCCTCCCTGCCAGCATTGCCCTATCTGTAAAACCAAAACCCACCCCACAGAAAGCTCCAGAAAGCTCCCATCGCCTCCCCCCATGATGATGAGCACTCACTCCAAGCCACCTTCCCAGGCTCGGTCCCCTCTATCTGCAGTTAGAACTCCCTTCTGGCCCCTCGACCCCTGGGGCCATTCTCATCACAGATCTTCTCACTGACTGCCCTGGTATGGTCCCCCCAGGATTGGGCATCTGGGGACCAGGTTCTGCATCGTATTCACCTCTGTGTCTTTGGTCCCCAGCGCATAGAAAGTGATCAGAACAGAAGGAAGGAGCCTTCTAATAAGAATCAAATTGTAGGGAATCTGGTAAACTCATTCTCATGAAGAGATGAAAAGCTATTGAATTCCAGGGATAGTCAAAAAAGGGACACATATGTGAGCACAAAGGGCTGATAGTGACTGATAGACTGATGAGGGAAAATGTACCCATATTTTGCTGTTTATAATGCCCACATTTTTTCCTAAATTTTTGAGGGAAAAATAAGGATGCACGTCATACATGGGTAGTACTGATTCCATATCTATATAAATGTTTTTAAATTCTTTTATTTGTGCTTACGCTTTAAAAGTGTAACTCTAGAAAGCAATAATGATACCTGTGTGTAGAATAATACCCTGGAATACGGTAATTGGTTTTGTTCAACTTACACGATGAACTTGCCACAAAAGTTTTTTTGGCCAATGAAAAGGACATATTTGTTGTACACTTGAGACAGGAGCTAGCAAAGTAGCTGATATTTTTACAAAATCATTGGAAAATCCCTTTACTTTGTATCTCTTCTTGTGTTTTATAATTATTTGTTACATAAAATTTCTTGTACCATATGTTCAAAAATAAATACTAGCTGGGCATGGTGGCGCACACCTCTAATCCCAACACTCTGGGAGGCTGAGGCAGGTGGATCGCTTGTGCTCAGGCATTGGAGACCAGCCTAAGCAAGAGTGAGACTCTGTTTGTACTAAAAATTGAAAAAAGAAACACCCAGGCATGGTAGCAGATACCTGTAGTCCCAGCCACTCGGGAAGCTGAGGCAGGAGAATGGCTTGAGGATAGGTGAGCTATGATGCCATGGCACAGCACTCTACCCAGGGCAAAGAGTGAGATTCTGTCTCAAAAATAAATAAATATTGGCTCAGCGCCTGTGGCTCAACAGGCTAAGGTGCCAGCCATGTACACCTGAGCTGGCAGGTTCAAATCCAGCCCAGGCCTGCCAAACAACGATGACAGTTGCAACCAAAAAATGGCCGGGCGTTGTGGCAGGCGCCTATAGTCCCAGCTACTAGGGAGATGGAGGCAGGAGACTCGCTTGAGCCCAGAAATTGGAGGTTGCTGTGAGCTGTGATGCTACAGCACTCTATCCAGGGTGACAGCTTGAGGCTCTGTCTCAAAAAAAAAAATAAATAAATAAATAAATAAACAAACAAACAAATGAATAAATACTAAAATTCCTTTCTAATACAAAAAACAAGTAACTAAATATAAAAAAATAAAAATTTGGATTAAAAATTAAAACAGGGCGGCACCTATGGCTCAAAGGAGTAAGGTGCCAGCCCCATATGCTGGAGGTGGCAGGTTTAAACCCAGCCCCGGCCAAAAACCGCAAAATAAATAAATAAATAAACAAAAATTAAAAGTTCATATTTAAAAAGAAATAATAAAACAAAAGTTTTTCCTAAAAGTTTGGGACAAAAATGTGAGCATGCATTATTCACAAGAGCACATTATACCCAGAAAAATATAGTATTTTAGTGGGCTTCCTCACAGTGATGCTCAAACATCAGATGGGGAATTGTCTCAGCAGGAGACTAGTCCTACACATCCTTCATATATATCATCAACCCCATGGACCAGACACAATGCCAGGTATGTCCTGTTTAATCCTTACAATGACCCTACAGGTTGGCTATTCCCATCATCCCCATTTTACAGATAAAGAAACTGAGACACAAAAAGGTGAAGTAACTTGTCCAGAGACACAGAACTACCGTATAGCAGAGCAGGAACGTGAACTGGGGCTGGCTGACTCCCAAGCTGATATGCTGATCACCCAGCTCAGTGCCTTTCTTTGACCCATCAAAATATCCTCAGGGATAGGTCTCTGCAGGGGGACTCAGGAAGTCAAGGTCCCAGTCTGCTTAGAGGTTTAGACTTCAAGGTAAACTCACCCAAGTTAACAGCAAAACATATATGAAGGCTGAGCGGTGAGAGCAAGCGAGCATCAGCTGTGGGTGTGTGTATATGTGTGTGCATCTGGGCTCACATTTGCATGCCAGTAGGGGATGTGGTATGTGTGTGCACACATATGCATGGATGTGTGCAAGTGCTTGTGTGTGCTGGGGCCAAGGGGAGGAGTTTGACAATTAGGAGAATGTGATCGATGTGACTGCCCCTCACATGGTCAGCACACAGTAAATATTTGTTGAATTGAATTAAAATGCTAAAGAGAACACTCTACACATGTGAGGTGTTGTTATTACTATTATCTCCAAATCATAGACCTTAGGAAAAGAGAAGGTGGACAGTTGGTGACAGCTGACCGTCTTTCCCCTCTAGACCACATTGCACTGACTCGCTTCCTGGCCTCTCTCAGGCTGATTTTCCTCCTGACCTGGCAGAAGCCATCTTGTAATGTATGCGGATGGCAGTGACAATGACAGCAGTAACACATAAGGCAACCTCCATCTGGCCTAGCTCTGTGCAAAGTGCTCTGTAAGGCTGTTCTCCATTATTCCTCCCAAAGCAGCCAATGAGGTGGATACCACTGGCATCCCCCACATGCAGGGGAGAAAACCCCTTCGAGGGGTTGACAAAGAGAACATGTTCTTCAGTATGAAGAACAGCCAGGGAACCAGGCTATACCTTTTCAACTTGAGTCCTTATGCACAATGTTAGCACATAACAAGTTAACAGGTGGTTAAGTCCATGCAATGGACTCAAAAATGTAAAGCAACAGGCCCTAGAGCCAGTCAGCCCTGTGCGGCACTTCCTTTCCCTATACCTTGATTCCCTTACTGGCAAAGTGGGATGAACATAATCAGTGTGTCAGACGGTTGCTGTGACGAGAGAAGGTACATAAAATCCCCCAACAGGTCAGCCATTATTGTAAATATGCTATATTTTACTTGCATCTAGTTTTCTTTTTTCTTTTCTTTTCTTTTCTTTTCTTTTTTTTTTTTTTTTGAGACAGAGCCTCAAGCTGTCGCCCTGGATAGAATGCTGTGGCATCACAGCTCAGAGCAACCTCTAACTCCTGGGCTAAAGCGATTCTTTTGCCTCAGCCTCCAAGTAGCTGGGACTACAGGCACCTGCCACAATGCCTGGCTATTTTTTGGTTGTGGTTGTTATTGTTGTTTGGCAAGCCTGGGCTGGATTCGAACCCGCCAGCTCTGGTGTATGCAGCTGGCGCCTTAGCCGCTCGAGCTATAGGAGCCAAGCCTTGCATCTAGTTTTCAATCCTTCTCTCACAGAGTAATGAAATTAGACTCCAAGATTTGATGGAAGTTTAGGAATTATCTAGTCCAACTCCTCAAATCATAGCTATGAAAAGTGAGGCCTGGCTTGGTGCCCGTAGTTCAGTGGTTAGTGCACCAGTCACATACACCAAGGCTGGTAGGTTCGAACCCGGCCCAGGCCAGCTAAAACAACAATGACAACTGCAACAAAAAAATAGCTGGAGTTTGTGGCAGGCACCTGTAGTCCCAGCTTCTTGGAAAGCTGAGGCAAGAGAATCAAATAAGCCCAAGAGTTTGAGGTTGCTGTGAGCTGTGACGCCACGGTACTCTACCAAGGGTGACATAGTAAGACTGTTTCAAAAAAAAGAAAAAAGAAAGAAAGAAAGAAAGAAAGAAAGAAAGAAAGAAAGAAAGAAAGAAAGAAAGAAAGAAAGAAAGAAAGAAAGAAAGAAAAGAAAAGAAAAGTGAGGCCCAAAGAACGGCCCCAAGGTGACACAGGTCCTAAGTGGCAAGGCCTCTGTCAAACATTTTCTTCTTCAAAGCAGGGTATCTCCACCTGCCTAGACTCTGATGAGACTTTGGCCACTCTCCTAGAGCTGGCCTGAAGGTGTAGAGGGACACAGGAGAGGATGGGGTGGGTACCCCACAAAGTCCCAGTTTCTAGAAGTAGGGTAGCAGGAAAGCCTGGGGGAAGCAGCTGCCATACCCCCCATAGTGGACAGCTCCCTTGAGGCCAAAGTATGGTGCTGTCCCCAAGATAGAAGTCTTGGGGCCTGGATGGCCCCCAACTCTGTCCCCTGCCCCTATGGCCTTTCTCAGGCCTTTGCCCTCCTCCTCAGCCCGTCAGTCTCCCTTCTGACTGCCACATAATCCAGAGTCTACAAAACACCCATGTCAACGTGCCTTCTCCCTGGAGGTCCAAGGCCTTAAAATTTAATAGTCTCTCAAATGCTGTAACACTAAAGGGGGCTTTTATGGACTCAACAGGGATAATATTATGAAGGGGCATTAGCTGCCTAAAGTGGTCCACTCACAGTGGGGGGCCGCCTGCCCAAAGCCCCTCACACACACTTCTGCAGCCTCGCTATAAGGGCCACTGGCTCTTCACTCCAAGCCCCCCATCCAGCGACTCCCTGGCATCTAACAAGGTTATTATGAAATAGTTTGCTGCAAGCAGTGACCTAGTGGGAGGTTGGGACCCTGCTGGCCCTATGGAAGCAGCAAGAGGGTTTGGGGGGTTGGTCCTGGGGGAACATCTCAGTGACTAACAAGCAGGCAATTGAAAGCTCCATCATGTCAATGGGGAGCAGATGGGGAGGAGGGGAGGTCCTGCCGCTGGCCTCAGAGGTGTGGGTGGCTGGGGGAGAAGCAGGAGGGAGAATGTGGGGTCAGCAGGTGGGCCAGGGGCCTAGCCTGGCTGTCACCCATAGATGAACATGGTTTCTGGGGCCCAAGTCCAGGGAACTCGGCACAGAAGGTGCAGAGACCAGGTGGGGGGCTGAGGGTGAAGCCAGTGGTGTTTTCTGGGTCACTCGGCTTCCCTTCTCCTGTCTGCTCCTGCTGTTCCCCTTCTGCCCCTGTCTTGCCCTTTAGCCCTCGTGGCATCTCCTTGCCTGTCCTCGCCTGCTGTCTTCTTCTCTCTTCTTCCACGTTCCCTCCCTCAACACCCTTCCCCCAGCCTCTTTCTCCTCAAGCTTGGTGTGTCTGGGAGACCAGAAATAGGCATCCTGGCCAGTCCTCAGGAGATGTGGGCAGCCCCCAAATAAACAAAATACTAAACGACACTAAATAAAAGACCCTGGCCAATTTACCAACAGATACACACACACACACACACACACACACTCCTGCCCCAGATACACAGGCACACACACATTCACACTTTCCCAGACACGTGTGTGCAAACGCAGGCACACACACATATTTTCTTCATTACCTCCTCTAATACTGTCTTCTTTCCATCTTGAGTTCAATGTTGTTTTTTGTCTCTTTTTGACCCTCCCCCTCTACTTCCCCTCAATTTATTCCAGCTGTGAAAACCTTTTCCCATCTCCTCTGTCACCCCGGCAGATAGGTGAGTGGCAGCCAGAGGAGTCCACTGCGCAGCCACCGTTGGTAATCGATGCCAGATGTCGAGCTGGCCCCCGGCCCAACCCCAGGCAGGGCTCTCTCGCTCACTCCTACATCTGGGTGTGAAAGGCGCGCTGCAGCCCAGGCTGGGCCCTGGTGGGATCAGGAGCCAGGCTCAGGGGACGTGGTGGGGAGGGCTTGGTCCAAGAGCTGCAGGAGGCAGAAGGCTGTGGTGCAGAGAAGTAGGATGTGGGAACCCTTTGGCCCTAGGCTTAGGGCATCCCACAGGTCAGTGGGGGCGTCAGGCTGGGGTGAAGAAGCCAGAACAGCACTGAGCAGAGATGCTCAGAGTGGGGCCTTCCCTCAGCCCCTTGTCAGCCATTTTATTTCTTGGGGGAAAGAGGCTTGTTGTTGCTGTTTATAATTGTACATATTTGGTTAAAACTTAAAAAGCCAATTACAGCACTCCAGAATTCTGGCCAGATACAGTGCCTCACGCCTATAATCCTAGCACTCAGGGAAGCTGAGGTGGGAGGATCACTTGAGCTCAGGAGTTTGAAACCAGCCCAAACAAGAGTGAGACTCTGTCTCTACTAAAAATAAAAAAAATTAGCTAGGTGTTGTGGTGGGAGCCTGTAGTCCCAGCTACTCGGGAGGCTGAGGCAGGAGGATTACTTGAATACAAGAGTTTGAGGCTGCTGTGAGCTAGGCTGATGCCATGCACTTTAGCCTGGACAACAGAATGAGAGAGATGCTTGTCTAAAAATAAATAAATAAATAACAAAAAATAACCAAGCCAGAAGAGGTGGCTCATGCCTGTAATCCTAGCACTCTGGGAGGTTGAGGCAGGTGGATTACTTGAGCTCAGGAGTTCCAGACCAGGCTGAGCAAGAGCAAGACCCTGTCCCTAAAATTAGTCAGGCATTATGGTGGGCACCTGTAGTCCCAGCTACTCAGGAGACTAAGGCAAGAGGATCATTTTAGCTCAGGAGTTTGAGGTTGCTGTGAGCTATGACTCCATGGCACTGTAGCCTGGGGCAACAGAGTGAGACTCCATCTCAAAAAAAAAAAAAAAAGTGTCTGCGGCTATGGCTTAGTAGGTAGGGCACCGGCCCCCTATACCAAGGGTGGCAGGTTCGAACCTGGCCCCGGTCAAACTGCAAACAAAAAAATAGCCAGATGTTGTGGCGGGCACCTGTAGTCCTAGCTACTTGGGAAGCTGAGGTAAGAGAACCACTTAAGCCCAGGAGTTGGAGATTGCTGTGAGCTGTGAGACCACAGCTCTCTACAGAGGGCAATAAAGTGAGACTCTGTCTCTAAAAAGAAAAACACTTCAGAATTCTGATTGCTAATGGTAATGAAACCAGTTAATATTCATTGAGTATTTTAGATACTTTCTGAGTCATTGTACATGTGCTCATTCCCTTGTGTAATTTTCACAACAATCGTAGGAGGCTGGGACCATAACTGTCCCCATTTTACAGATGCAACAAGAGGTCTAGAGAATCTAATTGGCCCATCTAGAAATTATGGTACCAAAATTTGAGCCACTGACCATATTAGGCTCTCAGAGAAGACTTTAAAATCTTAAAAGAAGGAGACTGGTTCAAATCCTTTCTTTTCTAAAGGAAAGACCAAAGTCCAGAGAGGAGAAATGACTTGCTCAAGGATACACGGGGAGTTGGACCCAGAGCAGGGCTGGATCCCAGGGCTCTTGATTCCTGTTCAGAGCCCTTTACACAACACCACACTTCTGACTCTGGTTCTCTACAACCTTGGCCAAGAGCCAGGCCTCTTGGAAGAGGTATCTTTTGTGGGGCTTTGAACATGATAAGAATCCCAGATGGGCAGACAGACAGGAGGAAGCACTTTAAATGGAGAGCCTTCTGTCCAAAGACTGGTATGTGCAGAAGGCTATACCAAGGTGGGACTGGCAGATGGTATGGACCAGGTTTCTACTGTGTGCCCGGAATCACCAAGGAAACTCAGAGACAAACTCTGCCTTCAGGGAGCAAAAAGAAAGAGAGAGAGAGGGAGAGAGGGAGAGAGGGAGAGAGGGAGGGAGGGAGGGAGGGAAGGAGGAAGGAAGGAAGGAAGGAAAGAAAGAAAGGGGAGAGAAAGGAAGGAAGAAAAGAAGGAAGGAAGGTGCTCGGCACCTGTGGCTCAACGGGCTAAGGCGCCAGCCACGTACACCTGAGCTAGCGGGTTCGAATCCAGCCCAGGCCTGCCAAACAACGATGACGGCTGCAACCAAAAAAGAGCCGGGAGGGCGTTGTGGCGGGCACCTGTAGTCCCAGCTACTTGGGAGGCGGAGGCAGGAGACTCGCTTAAGCCCAGGAATTGGAGGTTGCTGTGAGCTGTGATGCCATAGCACTCTATCCAGGGCAACAGCTTGAGGCTCTGTCTCAAAAAAAAAAAAGAAGGAAGGAAAGAAAGGGGAGAGAAAGGAAGGAAGGAAGGAAGGAAAAAAAGAAAGAGGGCAAGGGGGAGGGAGATATAGAATGTCAGGGAGGTTTAGTGTGCTTTTTTTAGCTATGGCAACAAGGTAACATTTGAGCAGACTCCTAAAGGAAGTTAGGGAGGGATCCGTGTGGACATCTGGGGTGAGAGTGTCACAGGAGGAATAGCAAGTGCAAAGGTCCTGAGACAGGAATATATTTATCTTACTAATGAGTCCAGAGGACAGGGGTCAATGGAGAGAACAAGGGGAGATATGCCAGAGGAGGGGGCAGGTAACAGGACCACAGGGCCATTATAAGGGCCTGGCTTTTGTTCCCAGCACAACAGAGAATAAAAGTCAGGCCCTTACAACCCCCTCAGAACACTGGAGGTTCCGAGGAGAAGAGTGGCATGGTCTTTCTACTGCTCTGTGGAAAGACTACACTGGGGGGGGAGGGAACCAGGGAGACCAGCAAGGAGGGCACTGGAATCCTCCCAGTGGAAACAGGTGAAAGCTGAGACCAGGGGCCAGCAATGGAGGGGTGAGAAGTAGTGGGATCCTGGATGTATTTTGAAAGTAGGGCCACATGTTTTCCTGAGAGATGGGTTGGGGGTGTGGGAGAAAGCAAGCAGTCAAGTTTGACTCAAATTTTTTCGAACTGAACAACAGAAAGATGAAGTTAAGTTGCCTTTCCTGAAGTGGGAAGACCACCAAAGGATTAGGTCTAGGGACAGACCAGGTTCATCTGACATTGAACTTGCTGAATTTGAGGCGGCTGTTATCAGTGCCTGCCATGATGAGTCATGGAGACTGAGGCAGTAAGACCAATCAGTAAGACTGACCTTGCCTTTATTTGAAATTGTGGTATTTTGTACATCAGGAATTTTGTTGGTATTAATTTTTATATTTTAAAAATAATTTTGCATTAAAATATGATTTATCTTGGTTAATGAAGTTTTGGCACCCCCTTAAATTTTGTACCCTAATGGTGACCCTGCCTGTCATAGCTACATGGAATGCAGGGGTTGGGCTGACCTCTCAGTTCCTGGCCGTTCTCTCTGTCCACAGTGAGCCAGTGGTCTTCCAAGGGGATCTGTGACAGGGCTGTGAGCCGAAGAATGGTCACAGCTGGGAGGTCCTGGATGGGAAACATGCATGGGCAAGGAGAAGTCTCTGTGCGGACGTGTGCCTGGGTGACCCAGAAGCAGCCAAAAGGGTGTGAGCCCATCAGCCCGCTGCACCCCACCAGGGCCCCCATGATGGATGGCATCTGTCTTCTGCTTTATTAAACTCATGCCGCAGTTCAGCCCTGGATTTGCAAACGGCTTAATAAGCATTTGGAAGGGATCGTGGGAGGGAGGCTGGGATTTCAGGGGGTTACCAAGACCCAGACAGGAAACAGCTTTCACCCTGAGTGGGCCCCAGGAGGGAGTCAGGTGTCCGGGTGGCTGATTGGGGGGAGTATTTGGTTTCACAGAAGGCACTTGGGGCCCCAGAGGGTGAGGAAAATAGGCCTTTGGTGCCACCCCTCCCCCGGCACTGCTGTTACCACACACTGGAAGTCCACAGCATCTAGACTGGTTTTCTGGGCATTGCAGAGGGCAAGGGAGGGTAGGGACTGACCAGGGATAGGGAGAACAGATCTAGGGGAGAAGAAGCCATCCCTGTGTCTAAGAGTCCTCAACTGCAGAGGACAGAGGGATACGCAAAATAGACACCAATCCTCCCAACCAGGCCCCCACACTCTCCTACTTTTTAACTTCTAAAACTCCATAGCCATTGGTTTAGAGCCTTCTGTACAACACGTGGCATTGACACAGAGTTGGAGGTACCAGGTGCCCCTTCTCTCCTGAATAAGGCTGGAAGTTCCCAAGGGAGGAAGATGGGTACACTGAAGTCACCTCTCCAAACAGGCAACGTGGCCCCACTCACCCCATGTCTTGTGAGAGCCAGCTCCTGGACTTGCCAGAGCAGTTTCAGGCATCTTTTCCCAACTCCCCACCCAGCGAATGCCACGTTGGTAGCTTGAAGTTGACCATGGTAGGAGTAGTTACAGCATGGAAATTGGCAAGTGCCTTTTTTTCCCTCCTGGAAAGCCAGCTGTTGAACATTTACCAGCACACACTGCCTCACCTGCTCTTCCACCAGCAAGAACCACAAGGCCCTTCAGGTACCCCCAAATCCACTTTCCTCCTGTAAAAACTGTGAAGCTCCTTCTGGACGGGGGACATGGGGACTGTCTGTCCCTTACTAGTAAGGCCAGTCTTAATCACCATTGTCAGTTGGAAAACGCAGTGGTGATTAAGACTCAACTATCTAGCTTCAAATCATAGCTCCATTATTTAATAGTTTATAATTTTAAATGTTCCTCAGGCTGGGTGCAGTGGCTCACACCTGTAATCCCAGCACTTTGGGAAGCTGAGGTGGGAGGATCACTTGAGGCCAAGAGTTTGAGAACAGCATGGCCAACATAGTGAGACCCATCTCTACCTCTACAAAAAATAAAATAATTAGTCAGGTGTAGTACACACCAGTAGTTCCAGCTACTCGGGAGGATGAGCAGGAGGATGGTGTAAGCCCACAAGTTTGAGGTTACAGTGAGCTATGATGATGCCACTGCACTTCAGCCTAGGTGACAGAGCAAAAGCCTGTCTCACAAATAAATAAATAAATAAATAAATAAATAAATAAAATGCTCTTTAGTCAGTGATTGGAGGGATTATTCTGAGATTTAAAAGCAAGAATATCGCTTGGCGCCTGTGGCTCAACGGGCTAAGGCGCCAGCCACGTACACTTGAGCTGGCGGGTTCGAATCCAGCCCGGGCCCACCAAACAACAATGACGGCTGCAACCAAAAAAAAAAGAAAAATGGCCGGGCGTTGTGGCAGGCACCTGTAGTCCCAGCTACTTGGGAGGCGGAGGCAGGAGACTCACTTGAGCCCAGGAATTGGAGGTTGCTGTGAGCTGTGGATGCCACGGCACTCTATCCAGGGTGACAGCTTGAGGCTCTATCTCAAAAATAAATAAATAAATAAATAAATAACAAATAAAAGCAATAATATCTAAAAGATGCTGTGGACCAGTGCCTGCAAACCAAACCTTTCACTCTGAGTCCTGGTAGTGCTAAATACCTTAGCCTAACTTGAGTCTTACAACCACCCTTTTGGGATATACCACTGTTATTCCCATTTTATAGATGGGCAAAGTGGGGATTCCATGTGTTAGGTTTCTTATCTAGAATGGCAGCGAAGCAGGTTTAGAATTTGAACCCAGGACTGTCTGGGTCTCACAGCCCAGCTCCCTCACTGCTGTACCATTGGACCACTCCACGATGGGGATGTGGTTGGGAATCATAGTAGTAATAGTGGAAATGGCCCTGGATTTTCTTCTTCTCTCCATCTGGTCACCAGCAGAGGGATCCTCTTTCTCTATGGTCCCCAAAAGAAGCCTCCTCAGAGCCCTATCCCCCAATGCATCCCCTCCACACCTGCTCATGCCCATCAGACAGTCCTTTCCAAAGCCAGGGGCTACCTTCTGGAGTAATCTGCATTTCTTACTGGCATTTTCTATCTGCCTCTTGTCTAGCACCCTAAGCTAGTCTCTGGGTCTTTTAAGTTTTCCAAAGCTATGCAAATGTGCACTCCAGACTGCCTGACTCTGCAAGGGGCCCAAGGCCAGGGTCAGCAGAGCCACAGTCAGAAAGGTCAAGGTCTCAGCCACTTCCTTGCAACTTTCTTTCGGAGCCTCCTTTCTCTTTTTCCAGCCTCTTGCCAACTTCACTTTCTGGTGTTCTTTTTTTGCTCGCCATTTCTTTCTCGCCACTTCTTTTCCTCTTCTCATCCTTGTTTGTCTCTCTGGTATCTCCTTCTCTGTCTCTGTCCACCCCCATGTCTCTGTCTGCCTTTTTCTCTCTGGGTCAGTCTGTTTGGTGGGAAGTGTATATGTGTGTGTTTCTCTGTCTCTTTGTTCTTTGTGAATGTCTGTGTGTCTGTCTCTCTGCGTGTCTTCCTCCCTTTTCTTCCCACTTACCCCAACATCCTGAAGAGAGTGTGTGTGTGTCCCTGTACCTAAAAATCTCCCTCAACACCTTTCCTGTTCTGTGTCTCTGTGTGTGTCTGTCTGTCTGCCACTGATTCCGCAGTTCTGTCTTGCGGGCTGTCTCCCAGGGTCTCGCTCTGGCAGCGTTCGTTCATCAGGGCTGCACTCTAGAGGCTCCCGGAGGAGACCCCCCACTCACCCCTCCCAAAGTTCACTGCCTTGTCAAACGGAGCTAATCTCCTTCGGGAGGAAAAAGCCTCATTCAAACTGGGCGGGGGGAGGTAGAGGGGGAAGGGGAGGTCTCCTTGGCTGCAGCCTGAAAACGCCCCGGCCCATAATACCCCTTTTGTTCTAGGCTGGTGGGAGGGGGTGGGCGGTGGAATGAAAGAAGGGGGATATTAAGGGAGCAGGTGAAAGACATGTGTCTTCAGCAGCCATAGATAAGCGCTTACCCCCTTCTCATCTGACTGAGGCCTATTATCTTCCCGCCACAGTCATTACTATTAATATTAAACATCCCCAATCCAGCTTTAAAACAACCTGAACGGGCTGCCTCCAGCTCCATCCAGTTCCAAGAGGACGCCCCTGTGACACCTCCTCCCACAGTGTCTGAGCACCAACCCAGTCTCCTACCCCCCAAGCTCCCTTGAACTTCCCCATGAACTTCAGTCCCCAAAGCTCCCTTCCTTCCCCTCCCTCAACCCCATCCCACATCTTCTGTGATCACCAATGCTTTTCTCTCTAGTAGCCCCCCCATTTCATATTTGGGGGATGTCTCTGTACCCCAGCCCTCTTCTCTCCACCCCTCTGTATAACCTGGGATGGAAGATAGAAGCATGCAAAGGTTATTCCTCTGACTTTGACATCTGACAGAATTGGATTTGCATTCTGGTGTTCCATTCACAGGCTGGGTAACCACAGGCAAGTTTTTTTTTGTTTTTTTTTTTTTTTGAGATAGAGCCTCAAGCTGTCACCCTGGTTGGAGTGCTGTGGCATCACAGCTCACAGCAGCCTCCAATTCCTGGGCTCAAGCGAGTCTCCTGTCTCCACCTCCCAAGTAGCTGGGACTACAGGCGCCCGCCACAACCCCCAGCTGTATTTTGGTTGCAGCCGTCATTGTTGTTTTGTGGGCCCGGGCTGGATTCGAACCCGCCAGCTCAGGTGTACATGGCTGGCGCCTTAGCCCATTGAGCCACAGGCACCGAGACTCACAGGCAAGTTTTTAAATGTTTCCTAGTCTCAGTTTCTCATCCCTAAAATGGGAGCAAATTATAGTTCTTAGGACATAGGGTTGTTTCAAGGATTATATGAAAGAATAGATGAAAGAGCTCTTAGTACGTGCCAGCTGCCACTCAGTAAACAGGGGTGGTAACTCTTGTTACCTGGACAAAAAGCAGCCCAGGGCAGCAGCACTCTCCACTCATGCCTTCATCAGGCCATCACTGGGCCCCCAGTCTGTGCCAACTTCTGTGTTGAGCACTGGAAGAACAGAGGTGGAGAAAACAATTTCTGCCTCCAAGAATCACAAATTAGTGGCATCAAGAGACATATAAACAGGTAAGTGCATCATGGCAGTGCTGGGTAATATGTACCACAAGAGAACCAAGTTCCCCTGCAGTGGGTGATGTTATACTAGCAAAGGATTAATTGCCTATTCAGTATTTACAGGGGTTGAAGCCAGTTATCACCATACCCAGGTCTATTGTCGTATCTCCCAAGAGGAGTAAGTCATAAGGCTTCTACCAAGAGCCGTAGGGGTTTAGCTGAGGCTCATGTGAGGTATCTCCTTCCTGGCTCCCAGGGTCCTGGAGGTCAGGGCTGGTCTGAGAAGCCTGCAGACTGCAGACACAGGAAGGAGGGAAATGAGAGCTGATATGTACAAAGTGTCTTCCTTGGAGCCTGGCACTGGGCTGTGTGTTTCAGCATCAGGTTACTTCTCACCGTTGCTCTGCCAACCACTCATCACTGTACCTACTTTACAGGGGAACGAACAGGCTCAGAGAGAGAATGTGACTTTGCTAAGCTCACTCTTCTAGAAAATGGAAGAGCAATTTAAGCCACATCTCTCTAGCTCCAAAATCCATGACATTTCCATTTCTAGTGTGTCTCAAACTTTCCAACCTCAACTCCATCCCTGCCCAAGTATCCTTAACATCAAAGGGGCTTGAACAAATATACATGGAGTGGGATGGGGGATTTGATAAGCAAAACAGCCTGCTACAAGTCCAAAACTTTTTTGGCATCTATATCTTATGTCATATGCCTATAAATTTTACTTTTGGGGTAAATCGTATGGAATAAAAGTAGTACTCCATAATATACTGTGCTGTGATGCTCTAAAATGTCATTAAAAAGTGTTACCCCAAAATCTCGAACTAAAATTGTAACTCCAAAAAGGTGTGCTAAGTTTATTCTTTCATTCCTTCTGTCCTCTTGGGCAAGGGCACACACATACACACTCCTGTCCTTCCTGGATGTCTGAGCCGATAAAACCCTTCCTCTCACTTAAACCAGTTGGAGGTATATTTCCATTGCTTGCTCCCTGATCACTACATCCTCACACACTCAGTCCTACTTAATATCTCCCAGCTTCCAGCACCCTACAGCCAAGAGAAGCAGCAAGGACCTCAAGGGCTTTGGAATTGGGAAAGATCAAGTTACATGTGGGGTAGATGTCACATCCTCTCCCTCACAGAGCTTTGGGCTAGAAAGGACCTCAAGCAGAGGAACAATAGGGAAATCTATCCCACCCAGCTCTCTGCTATCTTCAAGGAACCCTGACTCAGGCTCCTTCCTTGAAACACATTCTAGGACCTCACTCTCTCATACATTACAGATCTTTCCAGCTGCAGGTCAAGCCTATTTCACCTTGTCCTGCCCTAGTGGAAGCTGGGCAACAGCTAGTCCCTTCTCCCCTTTTCCACTCCTTCAAAGGCTCAATGCAGCATTCTCTTTTCTCTTGCCCTTGTTTTTTTTTTTTTTGAGACAGAGCCTCAAACTATCACCCTGGGTAGAGTGCCGTCGCTTCACGGCTCACAGCAACCTCCAATTCCTGGGCTCAAGCGAGTCTCCTGCCTCTGCCTCCCAAGTAGCTGGGACTACAGGCGCCCGCCACAACGCCAGGCCATTTTTTGGTTGCAGCCGTCATTGTTGTTTGGCGGCCCAGGCTGGATTCG
>CAUYRH010006116.1:0-20709 GCA_963574655.1 Perodicticus potto
GTCCCAGCTACTTGGGAGGCAAAGGCAGGAGACTCGCTTGAGCCCAGGAATTGGAGGTTGCTGTGAGCTGTGATGCCACGGCACTCTATCCAGGGTGACAGCTTGAGGCTCTATTGCAAAAAAAAAAAAGGCAAAAAAAAAAAAGCAAAGGATCCTGCTCGGCGCCTGTGGCTCAACGGGCTAAGGCGCCAGCCACGTACACCTCAACTGGCGGGTTCAAATTCAGCCCAGGCCCAAACAACAATGACGGCTGCAACCAAAAAATGGCCAGGTGTTGTGGTGGGTGCCTGTAGTCCCAGCTACTTGGGAGGCGGAGGCAGGAGACTCACTTGAGCCCAGGAATTGGAGGTTGCTGTGAGCTGTGAAGCCACAGCACTCTATCCAGGGTGACAGCTTGAGGCTCTGCCTCAAAAAAAAAAAAAGCAAAGGTTCAGTGATGTCTAGGGTGGAATGGACTAGCATACCCTAGATGTGGGTGGATGAAGAGACTGATGCTAATGCAGAAAGAGCCAACAGACCTGTAATGACGGGTTGGAGGGATGGCAGTCAGAGGAGTTAGAAATTATCCTGAAGGATAAAGTTTCCATCTTGGAGCTTGAGAGAATTTATGGCAGTGTTAAGTACTTTTCTTACATAAAGGCTGTTTAGAAAATAATAATAATAATGTTTAATGACAGAATAGGTTTACTAAAGCTAAGCAAATCTGCTTCTGCCATTTTTTCAAGTTGTTCCAGAAACAATTCTCAGCGGAAAAACAGAGGATGGAATTGAAGAGGCAGAGGTGGAGTGAGCTCTGTGCCAAGGGGTCTTGTCTGCACATTTGCACAAGTCCCCCAGCATGGGGATGTTGACTGGCTTTGATTAAGTTTCTGTATTACTTGTCATGCACTGTGCTAGGTGTTATGTATCTGGTTTTCTATGTCATGAAATTAGTACATGGAATGAAGGAGGGGTACAGTAGAGACCTGTCTAAGTTAAATCCTCTCTGAGATGATTCTAGAAATTAGACTATTGGGTACAAAATGACCATCCCCGATCTGCAGAGTTCTCGGGGATAGCCCTCAGTGTCCCTTCCCTAATCTCCCAGCCATCACCAACTCTCCCTCCCACTTTCTGTTAACTAACCTTGCAGGGCAAGGGAGCCAATTGAGTCCAACATTTTGTTGGGTACTGTGTGCTATGCATGCTATGCTAAATTACCATGGTCTAGGAAAGAAAGATAGTTAAATAGACAATTACTCTTTAGTGTAATGAGTACTGGGCTATAAATATGTCCTAGTCATCATTGTATCCCCGTCCCAAGTCAGGTGGAGTCAGCATATATTGAGTGATAACTAGGTGCCAGCACATTATTCTCAGCATAATCCTCACATCAGTTTTTGTAGAGTAAGTACTAGTGTAATCCCAGTTTTAAAGATGTGGAAATTAAGGCACAGAACAGTTAAGTAACATGCCCCATTAGAAATCAAGAGGGGAGGGACAAAAACTTAACCGGTGCGTGAACACTATTTGGGTAGTGGACACACTTTTAGCCCTGAGTCAAGCATTACAAAAACTATTCTTGTAACAAAAACATTTATACCCCCTTAATATTTTGAAAAAAAAATAATAATGATAAACCAGGCTGGGCATGGTGGCTCATGCCTATAATTCTAGCACTTTGGGAGGCCGAGGCAGGAGGATCTCTGGAGATCAGGAATTTGAGACCAGACTGAGCAAAAGTGAGACCCTGTCTTTATAAAAAACAGAAAAAATTAGCTGGGCATAGTGGTGGGTGCTTATAGTGCCAGGCCCTGGAGGAGGCTGAGGCAGGAGGTTTGTTTGAGTCCAGAAGTTTGAGGTTACAGTGAGCTATGATGATGGTACTGCATTTTACCCCAGGTGACAGAGCAGACTCTATCTCAAAAAGAAAAAGAAAAAAAAACAAAGAAAACATGCCCCCAAATTGCACAGTTAATAAGGGATAGAACCAGGATAAAACCCAAGCAGAGCAACTCCATCGACTGTAAATATTTGTTCATGAATGAATGAGAGGAAGAAAGGGAAATAGGTGGGAGAGGAGAGAGAGTAGGAACATGTGAGAAACTAAGGGGATAGTCTCCTCTTGGAAGCTTGGGGTCCCCAGGTCAGACGGGCTGGTTTTATTTGGGAGGGAAAGCATCACTAGAAGTTCTGAAAGGAAGTGGCCTTGAACTGAATAGGTATTCCCTGGCCAACATGAGGTAAGGGAGCAGAGCTAAAGCCAGCTCTTCCAGGTTATTGCTAGATCCTCCCCTCCCCAACCTTCTCATGGACAGTTCTTCCTACCACTGTCCCATCTCTACTCCATCATTAATTTTTCTTTTATTCTAACCAGCTTATAAACACGTTAAAATATGCCCTAACCTCAAAAAGTACTCTTTATCCTGCTTTTCCCCTCCACCTATTACCCCATTTTTCTGTCTCACTTTAGAGCAAAAATCCTAAAGGTATTCCATGACTCCAAGTCCTCTCGTCCTGTTTTCTCTTAAACCCATTGACACAAGCGCCCCTCCACTCCAGTGGAACAGCTCTTGTCAAGGTCTGCTGCGACCTCTGTGTGGACCGATCCAACAGCCAGTCCTAAGGCCACACCTCCCAGGCCCGCTACAATGTTAGACGCGTTTGGCCGCTGTGTTCTTCCGGAGATGCTTCTTTCCCTGAGGCATCACACTCTTGGGATTGTTTTTCTATCTCACCGACTGCTTTTTTCAGCCTCCTGCAGTTCTTATCTCCCAAATGTTGATCCTTGGAATAAATGCACGCGTCAGTCAGGGTGCCCTCGGCTGGGAGTCATGTGCAACTCTCCCAAGTTAGCCAAGTGTTCAAGGCCTCCGTGTCCAGGCCCTGCCTCTGCCACAGAGAATGGCTGTCCTGGCCAAACGTGCTTTCTCACCTCAGCCTCCCAAGATCCTGGGAATTACGTGGTTCCCACTGAACACGAGGAAGCTGAGAATCAGATTTTCCATCATTTGCCCAAGGTCACGTGGCTTGTCAGTGTCCTCTGTGAGAGTTTCTGAGGCCAGAACTGATATTCTTTCAGTTTGCAACCCATTGCTTGGCCTAATTCCTTAAACTCGGCCCTGCTTAAACTCGGCAGGAGATTGGAAGTCTGGTTCCTTCTTTTGGGTTCCAGTCTGTCCGTCTGGATTTCCTCTTGAGTGCAGTGTTACACTCTTCACCCCAGAGGCTTGGTAGTCACGTTTGCAGGACAATGGGCGCTCTTACTGGTTGAAAGGCCAGCTGCAGAGTAGGAGAAGAACAAGGGCTGAATGATTTGATCAGACATCTGTGGGGCCTCATGGCATTTGGAGTGTAAGTGCCTTAGAGAGACTAACTATTCTGGCCTCAGGGAGTTGGCGACTGTTAATCTTAGTGGTTTTGACCGCTAACTGCCCCAGAGGTCCCAGACTGTTGCATGACTCAGAGTCCCCAACACTCCCCCTATTCTTCTCCCACTGGGATAGCCAGGAGGCCATTTCTAAGGCATTTTAATTGGTAATAACTTGACATGGCTCGCTGTATCCAGAGTTGTGTGTTTTAGAAGTTGTGTTGCCTTTTCTAAATGAGGGATTGATTTAAAGAGTATCATCCTTCACATCTGACCACCTTTCACTGTGGCAGAAAGACAGTATCTCCTGCTGTCTCTGCTGGGTTCTGGTCCTCTCTTCTCCACTGCAAGTGGTCTGAGCCCAGGGACCTTGGAGAGTCTCACAGCCTTTATTCTTCAAGCACCTGGCTAAAAGTTGAAGGGGTGAACTAGAGAGAGGAACGATGTGACCAGACGTTTGTCTGGAATATACTGTGTGAAGAAGGGGCAACTGCTATCCATTTGTCAACTTGTTTGTAAAAGTTTCTGAAATTCAGAAAGACCATAGGAACTCATAGTACAAGGTAAGGAGGCAGGTGGGGTGGGGGGTTGGGGACAGGGCAGGAAAGGACTCAGAATGCTTCATCACTGTGTATATCCTTTCAAAAAGCTATGTGAGGTCTTCTCGACCCTCTCTGTACCCCGTGTTCAACTGTGTTGACCACTTCTATGCTATCTGGCCTCTGCACCTTCCTCTGTGATCATGGTGGTGGTAGTGTCATGTTAGAGAAAAGCGAGCTCAAATCCAGTTTCTACCACTTGCCAGCTATATGACCCTGAATGAGTCTCTTCTTCTTTCTGAGCCTCATGTGTAACTTAATAATTCATAAACACCTGCTCACAGGGTTGTTGAAAATATCTAGGATGTTTTTATCACTCTGCCTAGTCCAAAAGCTTCTAGTAAGTTCAGTAATTGCACTGAAGTTTATATTTCATTTCTGAAACACAGTTGTTTGCATAAGAAAATATTTTTCTTTTGTTAAAACCTTCGGTTTTCTTTTGCCTACCAAATAAAGTCCCAACTCCTTGGCCTGTCACTCACCATTTGGATTTGCATTTTAGGCTTTGAATTTCATTGGCAAGGAAAGCTTCAAAGTGTTTATTTCTAAAAGAAATTGCACATGGATACAGATGAGTTTGTCTGTATTCAATGAGCAGTTACTCTGTGTAAGGTGCTGGACTAGGCCTGCAGGTGTCCAGAAGTCAATCAGACATGACACACACTAGGCAGGGGCGTCATTGCTCTGAAAGCACTGCCCCATACCCACCCCACCCAGTCCCTGCAGAAGGCAGCCCCAAAGGGCAGGCTTGCTATAGACCAGCCCAGTAGAGCAGCTGGGCACCAGTGTGTTGGCAGCAGGCCCAAGGTGGGGGTGGAGGATGTTGGGACATAGAACTGGCAGGCAGCCAGGGCTCATTCAGGTGCCCCAGCATGCAGGGCCTTTTGCCCCAGCCATCAGGGAGCCCATTCACTGAATAAATCTTATTCTTCAGTTGGGATTATCTCTAGAATGCATAGGGCAGAGTTTTTGGAAGAAGGGCAGTGACTCTAGCCCTACACCAAACACTTAAGGACATCCAAAGCCAATGATGTGAGACAGCATGATTATAATCATGCAGCGACAAAGTGGGAGTTAGAACACAAGCCTTCTGAAAAAATATTCAGCAGTCTCTCTGGCTTGTGGGTCCCTGAGATTACCTTGGATGCAGCGAGACCAAGGTAATTCCTCCCTACAGAAAGTTATAAGGCCCTTCTGTGTGCCCATCTCTAGGCAAGATATGGGAATGGAGAAGGTAGGCAAGCTTTTTTTTTTTTCAGAGACAGAGTTTCACTTTATCCCTCTCGGTAGAGTGCCGTGGCCTCACTGCTCACAGCAACCTCCAGCTCTTGGGCTTAGGCAATTCTCCTGCCTCAGCCTCCCGAGTACCTTGGACCACAGGCACCCGCCACAATGCCTGGCTATTTTTTTTGTTGCAGTTTGGCCAGGGCTGAGTTTGAACCCACTACCCTTGGTATATGGTACTGGCGCCCTACTCACTGAGCCATAGGCGTTGCCCGGTAGGCAAGCTTAAATCCGATTCTGGCATCAGGAATTTAGTGTAATGAGGGAGACACACTAGCGACAGTCCAGCATGTTGAATGGTGATGGGGGTAAGCAAGTGATGTGTGTGGGTGGCAGAGGAAGGGAGTGTATGAGCATAGAGGCACTTAGCTCAATCTGGGGGCCAGAGAATCACTTCCAGTGAAGTTGACATCTGAGCTTAGTAGTGAAAGACCAGTAGGCATTGGTGAGCTGGAGAACTACCAGGCAGAGAAAGCAGGGATCATTCTCACCTTAAATAGTGCAAATAACACACATATGTGGTATATTGTACCTACATTCAGTCACTGTGAATAGTTCCCACTGGGGCAGTGGTTCTCAACCTTCCTAATGCCACGATGTATTTTCATTGTTACAAAGGGGTCGTGACTCACAGGTTGAGAACTGCTGCACTGGGGGGCTGATAGTTTGGCGAGGATAAAGCAGTTAAGGCGGAACCTTTGTGAATGTACAAGGAAGGTGGAAAGGACGCAGCCTTAGACTCTGTCAAGCTTGAGCTGCTCACCTGAGTATCACTCCCTGTGTCTTTGAGCCAGATGGAGCCCCTGATTGTCCTTGGGGGTCAGGTTTACTGCAAAGAATCTGTGTGAAACCAAGTGAGTTCCTCTTAGAAATTCCACTGAGGGGCCTGGCTTACTCATCTTTCTATTCCTTTAGGGTTTGGGCTTTTTTGTTTTTTGGTTTATTTGTTTGGCCTTCACGTAGAAAAAGGTCTGAAGTGTTGATTGTAGGGAATGAAGCTTTTTTCAAGGTGTAAACACCCACCTGTCTTCATGAATTATAACCCTCCTGCCTGACAAACTGTGACTTTCCCTCTCTTCTCCTAGGCCTGCTGAGTTAGCCACCAAGTACGCAAACTTTTCAGAAGGAACCTGCAAGCCTGGCTATGCCTCAGCCTTGATGAAGGCCATCTTCCCCCGGTAAGTGTTCTTGCCACCTGCCTCCTGGACAGCCTGGTCCATGACCCAGGGGTCAGAAGCCTGCCCCTCATGTTCTCCCCAGGAAGCAAAATTTTGTTGTAACCTCCTTCCTGGGTCCTGGAATCTATGGGTGCCTGGGAAGGACTTTGCTTCTGGTCGGCTCCCACCCCAGTCCCTCTGGGTGCCCTCACTTTGCCTTAGCCCCGTCCCACCTCTTGGCAGCCTGTTCTACAGAGGGATAACCTACATGGTTGCCCCAAGTAAGCCAGGTATCCAGAGGTAGCCAGACAAGGCTGCAAGCACAGAAGCTCCTAGTCTTCATACCAATGACCAAGCAAGTTTTTATAGAAGCTGGGGCCAACTAGCTGGCTTCAGGGAGGCATAGCCAAATAAAGCAGAGAACAAGGAGTTTCTGAGGCGGTGGGACCTTCCCTCTATGCCCATTTTGTGTTCTGCAGCTCCTGACTTCCCTGGTGTCGGGCGATCTGAGAGAATCTGTACATGCTGAAAGCATCTGTACCTAACTCTGGAGTTCCTTTTACCAAATGCTGCTAAGGGCCCTTGCTTACTCATTTATTTTCTTCTTTTGAGTTTTCCTTCCCAAAGCCATTGGTGGGAAAAAGGCGCTGAAGAGCTGAGATTGCCTGGTGAGACTCTCAGGGTCATAGTATTCCTTCAGAAAGTGAAAGGAACTGCTGACTCAGAGGGGCTAGGGGAGAGGCTGCTCGGGATCCTTGGGCATCAGGGCACAGTACTCGGACTGCCAGAGGAGTCCTAGGGGTGGCTCTGCTGTCTGCAGGGAGTACTTGAGCTCAGGCCATGTGAGTGCTTGCAAAGGAGTGCTGAGGAACAGCTGGCCCCAAAGTAAAGCCAGGATGTTTGACTTTATGTTCTTTTTCTTTTCTAACATGAGCAATACTAATTTAGCAGGGGCTATGCTGGCTTGGAGTCTGGTACTCAGATAGAGATCTCTTTGTCCTTCTGAATTGAGTCCAGATATTTTGCTTCCTCCAGCTATTTATTGAGTGCCTCTGTGTCAGGTTCTGTGTTCTGTATTTTTACACACATTTTCGCAAACTTACACAACCAGTCTCCTGGCCCAGACACCTGTGAGTTTTCCTTGATCTGTATATAGATTTCCTTTACCTTTTCTAATTGAAAGTAATGTAAGCATGTGGTTTAAGAAAAAAACAAAACTCAAGTAGTACAAAAGGGTCTATACTGCCCCTCCAGACTCCATCCCCAGAGACAGCCAGTATTACCATAAATGGGAACATAGTGGATTTATTGTTTGGTACCTTGCTTCTTTACTCCTAAAAATATTTGTTAGAGATTATCAGTTACCAGCATATAGGGATCCATTTCATTTTTCTTTTCTTTTTTGAGACAGAGTCTTACTATGTCACTCTCAGTAGAGTGCTGTAACATCACAGCTCACAGAAACCTCAAATTCTTGGGCATAAGTGATTCTCTTGCCTTAGCTTCCCTAGTAGCTGGGACTACAGGCACCTGCCACAACACCCAGTTATTTTTTTGTTGCAGGTGTCATTGTTATGTAGAAGACCTGGGCTAGGTTCAAACCTGCCAGCCCCAGGGTATGTGGCTGACACCCTTAACCACTGAGCTACTGGCACTAAGCCTCATTTTTCTTTTTTTCTTTTTAGAGACAAGAGTCTCGCTTTATCGCCCTCGGTAGAGTGCTGTGGCATAACAGCTCATAGCAACCTTCAGTTCTTGGGCTTAGGTGATTCTCTTGCCTCAGCCTCCTGAGTAGCTGGGACTATAGGCACCCGCCATGACGCTTATTTTTTGTTGTTGTTGTTGCAGTTTGGCCGGGGCGAGGTTTGAACCCTCCACCCTTGGTATATGACGCCCTACTGACTGACGCCCTACTCACTGAGCCACAGGTGCCGCCCAAGCCTCATTTTTCAAATGATTGCATAATATACAGTTGTAGGGCTGTATTATGATTTTATTAAAAGTAAGGGTTAATGAAATTTGATTTACATACACTAAAATTTATTTACCTTTTGAGTAGTTTTATGAGTTTTGACAAATGCATACTTTATGCAACCACCACAATTAATAGTACATTTTCATCACCCCAGAATGTTCCTTTGTGCTCCTTGTAGTTTATCCCTTCCGCCAGCCTTCTTCCCAGCCCTCTCCCCTGGCAACCACTGACAGTTTTCTAGCACTGTAGTGTTTCCAGTATGTCATGTCAGTGGAAGCTTTTTGAGTATATCTTTTAATTTAGTACAGTGCATTTGCAATTTATACCCTTGTTGTATGTATCAATTGTTTGTTCCTTTTTATTGCTGAGTAGTATTCCATTGAATGAATGTAACACAGTCTGATTATCTACTCAGAGTTTGAAAGACGTGTAGTTTAATTCCATTTGGGGATAATTATAAATAAAGCCACTATAAACATAGGAGTATAGGTTTATGTATGAACATATGTGTTCATTTTTCTAGAGTAAATACCTAACAGTGGAATGGCCTTAACTTTATAAGAACCTGCCAGATTGTTTTCCAAAGTGAGTATACTGTTTGCCTTCCCACCAGCAATGTCTGAGCGTTCCACTTGCTCTCCATCAGTGTTTTTCAACCTTTTTTTTATCTCATAGCACACTTGAACCTATAGTTAAACTTCCACAGCACACTTAAATTATGTTGATTAAAAAAAGAGTAATAAAAAGAATATCCTTACTGTGCTGTGAACTTCTTTCAAAAATAATTTAATTAATAATATTTTAAAATTTTTGTGGCACTCTTAAGATCCTCCAGTTAAAAATCACTGCTTTATAACTTTGCCATTAGTCTTTTGATTCTAGCCATTCTAGTGTGTTTATAGTGATATCTCACTGTGGTTTTAATCTGCGTTTTACTAATGACCGATAATCTTAAGTATCTTCGCGTGTGCTTATTTATTTTTTTATCTTTATAGAACTATCTGTTCCAATCTGTTGCCATTTTTAATTGTCTTCTTATTGAATTACAAGAGTTCTAAAAATTTCTGATAGAAACCCTTCATCAGATGATTTACAAACATTTTCTTGCCTTTCTCATCTTCCTTTTAATAGTATCCTTTACAGAGCAGAAGTTTTTAATCTTGGTAAGGTCCAATTTATCAGTTTTTTTTCTTTTATAGATTGTGCTTTTGGTGTTGTATCTAAGAAATTTTCTCCCAGTCTAAATGTAAGATCATTTTTTTTTCTTTTCCCCTGTAATTTTTTTGTTTTTGTTTTTGTTTTTTTGTGATAGAGTCTCCCTATGTTGCCCTCGGTAGAGTACTGTGGCGTCACAGCTCACAGCAACCTCAAACTCTTGGGCTTAAGTGATTCTCTTGCCTCAGCCTCCCACATAGCTGGGACTACAGGCACCCACCACAATACCATTTTTTTGTTGTAGCTGTCACTGTTGTTTAGCAGGCCTCGGCCAAGTTCCAACCCGCCAGTCCTGGTGTATGTGGCTGGTGCCCTAACCACTGAGCTACAGGCACTAGAGCTTTTTAAAATTTTTTTTGAGACAGGGTCTCATTCTGTCACTCTTAATCTGAATGCTGCTAACTCCTTTTTATTGCCTTACTGCACTGGCTCCACTCTTTAGTACAGTATTGAAAAGATGAGCGTTTAGTCTTTCACCATTACAGTGTTAGCTATAGGTTTTTCGTAGATAACTTTTTGTCAGGTAGAGGAAGTTCTCTTCTATTCCTAGCTTGTTGAGAATATTTATTATGAATAGATATTGAATTTTGTTAAATTCTTTCTGTGTATCTTTTGAGATAATCAGATGGCTTTTCTTTTTTAGTCTATTAATATGGCAAACTACATTGATTGATTTTTTTTGCCATTAATTGATTTTTGAATGTTATACCAACCATTCACTTATAGGATAAACTTCATTTTGTCTTGATGTAGGTATGTTATTGTTTTTATACATTGCTGGATTCTATTTGATAGTATTAAAGATTTTTACGTCTCTGGTCATAAAAGATTTTGGTCTGCAGTTTCTTATGACGTCTTTAGTTTTGGTATTATGGTAATGCTGGCCTCATAGAATCAGCAGAAAATATTTCTTCATCATTGCATAAACTTTGTATAGAATCAGTAATATTTTTCCTATAAATATTTGATAGAATTTCCCAGCAAAATCCAAGCTTGTCTGGAAAAGAAAACAGACTTTTCCTCTCTATTGTCACACACCATTGAACAACACTCCTGACACCATACGATGGCAGTTTTTCCCACACACCAAATAATTTTTCAGCATATAGCAACTGGGTGTCCTGTAATTCGGTTTAGTTCCACTGTCCACCTGGAGATAGCATTGGATCCCATAGGTTAAAGGCTTGCTTCAACAAGACGACCCCCACGTTAGATGCCAATCTCAAGTAGTGGGTTGTCATCTATACTTCTTTTTTGTTTTTGAGAGCACACATACGTTTATTTTATGTTACCTTGTGACTACAAAGTTCATATGGGAGAACTGTGCAATTGAGTTCCACTTAAAAAAAAAAAAAATCTCAGAGCTGGGCGTGGTTGCTGGCACCTATAATCCTAGCACTCTGGGAGGCTGAGGCAGGTGAATTGCCTGTGCTCAGGAGTTTGAGGCCAACCTGAGTAAGAGCGAGACCCATCTCTAAAAATAGCTGGGCAGTGTGGCGGGCATCTGTAGTGCCAGCTCATTGGGAGGCTGAGGCAAGAGGATAATTTGTGCCTAAGATTTGAGGTTGCTGTGAGCTATGATGCCACAGCACTCTGCCAAGGGTGGCAAAGTGAAACTCTGTCTCAAAAAAAAAAAAATCTTATCACATTTTAAGTAAGCTTATGATTTTATTTGTGTTGGGCTGCATTCATAGCCATCCTGGGACACATGGAGTCTATGGGCTGTGGGTTAGACACCCCTGCTTTAAGTTTTTGTTCAAATCTCATCTTCCTAAGGGGGCTTACTCTGGTCATTCTGATCATTTAATTCTGCAAGCTTCTACCTTCTCCACACCTATCATTTCTCTGCCCCAGAAACTGCTACCCTCCCCCACTGCTACCACACACATCCCTCCAAAGTCAAATAGACATTGGCACTCCTAAGTATCTTATCTTGCTCAATTTTTTTCATAGCACTTATCACCATCTAACATACTACATTATTTTACTAAGTTTATGATATATTTCTACATGGGCAAGGGTTTTTGCTTTGCTTTCTCTCTCTGTCTCTCATATTAATATTTCTAAGTCCCTCTTATAGAGTGCCAGGGGCATAGTATGTGTTCAGTAACTACAGTAAGTATTAGTTAAATGTTTATGGAATGAACACACAGGCATATTTATTAAAATAGATATTCTTAAAAACTATTAAAAGATTATCTTCTATAGGATAAATATAGACAAATCCCTGAAGCACTAACTTCTATTTGTCTTTCCATATTTTCTTGCTAAGCCAAACTAGACTTTAGTAATGTCTAATTTACGTATGTGTCTATGTCTACATACATATATACGTATATAACATGCATATAAATGCACATACATACACATATGTAATGTAGGTTTCTTATAGACAGCACTTACTTGGGTCTTGCTTTTGTATCCAATCTGACAATGTCTGCCTTTTATTGGAATGTTTATAACATTTATCTGTCATTTACATTTAATATAATAATTAATATGGTTGGGTTTATTTATTTATTTATTTTGAGACAGAGTCTCACTTTGTCACCTTCAGTAGAGTGCCATGGCATCACACAGTTCACAGCAACCTCTAACTCTTGGGCTCAAGTGATTCTCTTGCCTCAGCCTCCCGAGTAGCTGGGACTATAGCGCCTGTGACAATGCCCAGCTACTTTTTGATTGCAGTTGTCATTGTTGTTTTTTGCAGATTGGGCCAGGCTCGAACCCACCACCCTCCATGTATATGGCCCGTGCTGTACTCAGTGAACTACAGGTGCCAAGCCATATGGTTGGGTTTAAATCTACTATGTTGCTATTAGCTTCCTGTTTGTTTCTTTTTTTTTCCCTCTCTTTACCTGCCTCTTTTGAATTAATTTGGTATGTTTTATAATTTCATTTTATCTCCATCATTGGTGTAGTAGCTATACCTCTTTGTTCTTTGGTTTTTGTGTTTTTTCTAGAGTTCACAATATGTATCTTTAATTTATAATCTATTTTTAAATAGATTTCAAATATATAGCACTATAATTTTATTTCTCTCTTCCATCTTTTGTGCTATTTTCTCATATATTTTACATCTATGTATACCACATTTTGCCATGTATAATGCACGCTTTTTTGTTTTTTAAGGATTTAATTCATTTTTTTTTTTTTTTTTTTTTTTGAGACAGAGCCTCAAGCTGTCGCCCTGGGTATAGTGCGTGGCATCATAGCTCACAGCAACCTCCAACTCCTGGGCTCAAGTGATTCTCCTGCCTCTGCCTCCCAAGTAGCTGGGACTACAGCCGCCCGTCACAATACCCAGCTATTTTTTGTTGCAGCCATCATTGTTGTTTGGCGGGCCCAGGCTGGATTCGAACCTGCTAGCTCAGGTGTATGTGGCTGGCGTCTTAGCTGCCTAAGCCACAGGTGCCGAGCCAATGCACACTTTTTTGCCTGAATTTTTGACGAAAAAATAGGGATGCACGTGGGCGGCACCTGTGGGTCAAAGGAGTAGGGCGCCAACCCCATATATCAGAAGTGGTGGGTTCGAACGTCGCCCCAACCAAAACCTGCAAAAAAAAAAAAAAAAAAGGATGCACATTATATGCAGGTAGTACTAATTACATTTCTTTTTTTTTTTTTTTTTTTTAATTCAGGGAACTTTATTGATGTTACATGACAGGGTGGGGCTCCCTAGGCCCCTCCCATTCTTTAGGGGGTCTGGTGTGGAAACTGTTGAGGGGAGATTCTCAGTGAGGTGAGGGACTGAGTAGGCAGGGGCACTCCAGCAGCTAAGGGCCTTTCTCTTCCTCTCATGCTCTGGCTGGGGCTGGTGATCTGGGGGTTCTTACTCCTTAGAGGCCATGTGGGCCATAAGATCCACCACCCTGTTGCTGTAGCCAAATTCCTTATCATACCAGGCAATGAGTTTTACAAAGTGATCATTGAGGGCAATGCCAGCCCCAGCATCAAAGGTGGAAGAATGGGGGTCACTGTTGAAGTCAGAGGAGACAACCTGGTGCTCAGTATAACCCAGGATGCCCTTGAGGGGGCCCTCTGATGCCTGCTTCACCACCTTCTTGATAGCATCGTATTTGGCAGCCTTCTCCAGACAGCAGGTGAGATCCATGACTGACACGTTGGCAGTGGGGACACGGAAGGCCATGCCAGTAAGCTTTCCATTCAGCTCTGGGATAACCTTGCCCACGGCCTTGGCTGCACCAGTTGAGGCAGGGATGATGTTCTGGAGAGCCCCGCGACCATCACGCCACAACTTCCCAGAGGGACCATCCACAGTCTTCTGGGTGGCAGTGATGGCATGGACTGTGGTCATGAGTCCCTCTACAATGCCGAAGTTGTCATGAATGACCTTAGCCAAGGGGCTAAGCAGTTGGTGGTGCAGGAGGCATTGCTGACAATGCTGAGGCTGTTTTCCTACTTCTCATGGTTCACACTCATCACAAACATGGAGGCATCAGCAGAAGGGGCAGAGATGATGACCCTTTTGGCACCCCCCTGTAGGTGAGCCCCAGCCTTCTCCATGGTGGTGAAAACGCCAGTGGACTCCACAACCTACTCAGCGCCTGCCTCACCCCATTTGATTTTGGAGGGATCTCGTTCCTGGAAGATGGTTATGGGATTTCCATTGATGACAAGCTTCCCATTCTCAGCCTTGACTGTGCCATAGAATTTGCCATGGGTGGAATCATACTGGAACATATAGACCATGTAGTTGAGGTCAATGAAGTGGTCATTGATAGCGACAATATCCACTTTGCCAGAGTTAAAAGCAGCCCTGACGACCAGGCGCCCAATACGACCAAATCCGTTTATTCCGACCTTCGCTTTCACCATGGTGCCTCAGGGATGTGGCTGGCGCTGCACTAGAAGAGGCGGCTGTCTGACGAACTGGAGGACCAGAGAGCCCTAATTACATTTCTATATAAATAGTTTTAATTCTTTGATTGACATTTATGCATTAAAAGTGTAACTATAGAGGCCAGGTACAGTGGCTCATGCCTATAAGCCTAGCACTCTGAGAGGCTAAAGCGGGTGGATTGCTTAAGCTCATGAGTTCAAGACCAGCCTGAGCAAGAGCAAGATCCTGTCTCTACTAAAAATAGAAAAATTAGCTGGATGTGGTGGTGCACTCCCAGCTACTTGGGAGGCTGAGGCAAGAAGATTGCTCAAGTCCAAGAATTTGAGGTTGCTGTGAGCTATGATGTAACAGCACTCTAGCCTGGGCAACAGAGTGAGACTATGTCTCCAAAAAGAAAAAATAGTGTAGCTCTAGAAAGCAGTAACAATCCATATACAAAATAATAACCTAGAATATAGTATGATTTTATTAAATTTTTGCAATGTATTTTTCAGCCAGCAAAGAGTGACATAGTTCTCTTTTGGTAAAACAGAGATTGGAATTAAAGATAGTGCTGTAAAGTTGGAGATCTATTTGAAAATAGATTATACATTAAAGATACACATTGTGAAAAGGGATTGGAAAATGCCTTGGAAAATGTCCAAGCAGTTTTCATACACTGTAAGCTTTAAGCTAATCGTTAAATATGCTAAAGTGCATGGCAAGAGAAAGACACTCTGGACCTCCTCCCACAGACAGTGTCATCAGGCTGTGGAGGCAACAGGAAGAAAAACTTCGGTTGCCAAGACAGAAGAAGTCAATGTGAGGAAACCTCCAAAGTGACTGTGGATTCTGGAGCAGTGTAAAACTGGGATCTCTGTTTCCACCAAGATGATACAAGAAAGGTTAAAAGGATTCCTTAAGAAAAACAATTGATGATTTCTCAGGGACATCTAAATGATGCTTTAACTTTACGAAGAGAGAAGGCTCGAGGATGAGTACATAAACAAAACTTTCCCCAGAACTTCCAGCAGCCCATGAGAATCTTAAGAATCTCATCCTTATGTTATCAGTCTTCAAAAGACTTACAATTTTGAACTACCTGAAATCGCCAATATAGATGATGTCCCACTCATATTTGATGTGCCATCCAACAGAAACGTGGATGTCATAGAAGCAAAGACCATGGCTATTAAATCTAGTGGGCATGAGAAAGTACATTTCACTGTTATTTTAGCCTATTCACTGTTATTTTAGCCTATTGTGCAAATAGAGCAAAGCGCCACATGTAATCATCTTTTTTCTTTTTTTTTGTAAAGACAGAGTCGAACTCTGTGACCCTGGGTAGGGTGCCCTGGTGTCATAGCTCACAGCAACCTCAAACTCCTGGGCTCAAGCAATCCTCCTCCTTCAGCCTCCTGAGTAGCTGGGACTATAGGTACCTGACACAACACCTGGGTAATTTTTCTTATTTTTAGTAGAGACAATGGTCTCACTTTTGCTCAGATTGGTCATGAACTCCTGAGCTCAGGAAATCCACCCTCCTCGACCTCCCAGAGTGCTAGGATTATAAGCATGAGTCACCACGCCCAGCCACACAATGATAGTCTTTAAAAGAAAAATGTTTCTAAAAGAAAAGATTCTAAGTGGAGTTATTGTCCACGTGCATGAAAAAGGATCGGTGAATGAAGAAGCATGAAAATCTGGTTTAACAAAGTCTGGCCACAAAGACCTGGTGGATTACTTAAAAAACCAGCTTTGCTTGTTTTTGATCACTTCAAAGCCCATGTTGCACAAAGTACAGAAGCAATCACAACCGTAAATGTGTCCGTAAAGAAGCCCTTTAAGGCCCTGACGAAGAAAGAGTGGACATCATTGATGCAGTCAGCTGGTAATGAATTAACACATACAGGCAGAATCAAGAGAACATCCATCGCCCAGGTTTGTGATTGTATCCTAAGTTCATGGAATGGTATCAAGAAGGAAGTGGCTGTGAAATTGTTTAAGAAATGCAGTATCAGGGCGGTGCCTGTGGCTCGGTGAGTGGGGTACCGGCTCCATATACCCAGGGTGGAGGGTTCGAACCCCGCCCTGGCCAAACTGCAACAAAAAAATAGCTGGGCGTTATGGCAGGCGCCTGTAGTCCCAGCTACTTGGGAGGCTGAGGCAAGAGAATCGCCTAAGCCCAAGAGTTAGAGGTTGCTGTGAGCTATGACGACACAGCACTCTACCGAGGGCGACAGAGTGAGACTCTGTCTCTAAAAAAAAAAAAAATTAAAGAAACGCAGCATCAGCAATGTTATGGATGGAACTAAGGACAATGAAATTTACCAAGATGAGGGAAGTGTCTCTTCAGAAGACACAGGTAATGTAGAAGTTGAAGAAGATGAGACTTCTGATATTCATGAGGCCTTCTATGATGTGTCAATATCATAAATTTTTTACTGGCACATAAAATTTCTTGTATCTGTTATTATGTTTTGTAATTATTAGACAATATCAGAAGTATCATCCTCTTCGATTCTATTTTTTAATGTGTTAAAAAATAAATGGTAAAATTCCTTTGTAATACAAAAAGCAAGTACTTAAATTAAAATTTGAATTAAAAAATTAAAATGAAAGATTTTTTTTCCCTAAAAATTTGGGCCGAAAAGGTGGATGTGCATTATCCACATGGGGACACATTATATATGAGCATTTTAAACCCACACAGCATTATTTTATTTACTTTTGTTTGAAATAAGGAATTATTTAAAATAAGAGGGCAGGACAATCTACAGAATGAAAGAAAATATTTGCAAGTCATATATGTGATAAGGGATTAATATCCACACTACATATAGAATTCCTAAAATGTAACAACAACAAGAAATAGAAAATATTTTGAAATGATCAAAGAAGGACTTAAATAAACACTTCTCCAAAGAAGATAGACAAATGTCCAACAAGCATATGAAAAGATGCTCAAAATCACCAATCATTAGGAAATTGCAAATCAGAACCACAGTGGGATACCAACTTATACCCATTAAGATGGCTACAATCTAAAGAACAGAAAATAACAAGTGTTGGCAAGGATGTAGAGAAGTTACAACCCTTGCTTGAGGGATGTAAATGGTGCAGCTGCAGTAGGAAACAGTATGGCAGTTCCTAAAAAAATTGAAAATATCATATGATAATGTAGCAATTACATTTCTAGGTGTATACCCAAAATAATTGAAAAGAGGATTTTTTTTTTTTTTTTGAGACAGAGCCTCAAGCTGTCAACCTGGGTAGAGTGCTGTGGCATCACAGCTCACAGCAACCTCCAATTCCTGGGCTCAAGCGAGTCTCCTGCCTCCGCCTCCCAAGTAGCTGGGACTATAGGTGCCCACCACAATGCCCGGCCATTTTTTGGTTGCATCCGTCATTGTTGTTTGGCGGGCCCAGGCTGGATTCGAACCCACCAGCTCAGGTGTACGTGGCTGGCGCCTTAGCCTGTTGAGCCATTTTTTGAGACAGTCTTATTATGTCGCCCTCGGTAGAGTGCCGTTGCATCACAGCTCTAACTCTTGGGCTTAAGCAATTCTCTTGCATCAGCCTCCTAAGTAGCTGGGACTACAGGTGCCTGCCACAATGCCTGGCTATTTTTCTGTTGCAGTTGTCATTATTGCTTTAGCTGGCCCCGGCCAGATTTGAACACGCCAGTCTTGGTGTATGTGGCTGGTGCCCTACCCACTGAGCTGTGGGCGTCCCCTGAAAAGAGGATTTTAAAGAAGTATTTATACTTCAAGTTCATAGCAGCTTTATTCTTTTTTTTTGAGACAGAGCCTCAAGCTGTCACCCTGGGTAGAATGCCGTGGCATCACAGCTCACAACAACCTCCAACTCCTGGGCTCAAGCGATTCTCCTGCCTCCGCCTCCCAAGTAGCTGCCACTACAGGCGCCTGCCACAATGCCTGGCTATTTTGGGGTTGCAGCCGTCATTGTTGTTTGGTGGACCCGGGCTGGATTCGAACTCACCAGCTCAGGTGTATGTGGCTGGTGCCTTAGCTGCTTGAGCCACAGGCGCAGAACCTAGCAGCTTATTCATAATTAACAAAAGGTAGAAACAACCCAAGTGTTCATTGACCAATCAAGGGACAAAATATAGTATACTCGGTATACGCACATACACACACACACTCAGCCTGGAAAAGAAAGGAAATTCTAATACATTACAACATCAATGAACGTTGAGGACATTTTGCTAAGTGAAATAAGTCAGTCACAGAAGGGCAAACATTGTGTGATGCTGTTTATATGAGATGCTTAGAAGAATCAAATTTGTAGAGGCAGAAAGTAGAATGATGATTGCCATGTGCTAGGGGAAGGAGGGAGTAGAGAGTTACTATTTTTTTTTCCTTTTTTTTTTTTTTTTTTTTTAAGAGTTACTATTTAATGGAGAATTTCAGTTTGCAAGATGAAAAAGAGTTCTGGATATTGGTTGAGCAACAGTGTGAATGTACTTAACACTACTGAACTGTACATTTAAAAATGTTTGCAATGGTAAATTCTATGTGTATTTTACCACAATTTTAAAAAAATGTTAGGCTCGACGCCTGTGGCTCAACGGGCTAAGGCACCAGCCACGTACACCTGAGCTGGCGGGTTCGAATCCAGCCCGGGCCCGCCAAACAACAATACGGCTGCAACCAACAAATGGCCGGGCGTTGTGGCGGGCACCTGTAGTCCCAGATACTTGGGAGGTGGAGGCAGGAGACTCGCTTGAGCCCAGGAATTGGAGGTTGCTGTGAGCTGTGATGCCACAGCACTCTATCCAGGGTGACAGCTTGAGGCTCTGTCTCAAAAAAAAAAAAAAAAAAAAATTTTAGTGCTTTTAATATGGGGGAAATGTCTTTTATATTTACCCACAAGTGTTCTTTGCTGTTGATCTTTCTTCCTTTGTATAAATACCTATTTTCATGTGGCATCCTTTTTCTTCTTCCTGAAGAACTTTTTTTGAACACTTCTTGAACTTCTTTTGAACACTTCACAGCTCTCTGGTTTGCCTGAACAAGTCTTTATCTTACCTTAAGTTTTGAAAGATTTTGGCAAGGTATACAATTCTAGATTGGCAGCCCCTACCCTCCATTTTCTTTTTAACCCTCAGTGGTTTCTGACGAAATGTCTTCGGTCATTCTCATCTTCATTTCTATGCAGTAGTTTCATTTTCTTCTGGCTGCTTTCTGAGATTTTCTCTTTATCACTGGTTTTCAGCAATTTGGTTAAGATGCACTTTGTTGTAGTTTTCTTCATATTTATTTGGCTTCAGGGTTTATTCAGCTCCTTGGATCTGTTAGATTCATAGTTATTGTTTGGTTTTTTCTTTATTATTATTGTTGGGTCGTTTCTTTTTAATCAACTTTGGGCCCTTTTACAGATTTTTTTGAAATATTTTTTCTGCTCCACCTCCATTCCTAGGATTGCAATTATATGTATATCATTTGTCCCACAGGTCACTGATGTTCTGGTTATTATTATTTTTTAAATCATTTTTCTCTCTGTTCCTCATCTTGGATAGTTGATATTGATTGCTATGTCTTCACATTTTGTGATTTTTCTTTTGTAGTGTCTAGTCATCTGTTAATCCTTTTTGGTGTATTTTCACTTCAAATATTGTATTTTTAATCTCTGTAAGCTCTATTTAGGTCTTTTTTTTTTTGAGACAGAGTTTCACTCTGGGTAGAGTGCTGTGGCATCATAGCTCACAGCAACCTCAGCTCTTGAGCTCAAGCTGTCCTTTTGCCTCAGCTTCCCAAGTAGCTGGGACTACAGGCACCTGCCACAACACCTGGCTAGTTAGGTCTTCTTATATCTTTTTTTTTTTTTTTACATATACATGTGTTAATTAGGTTTCCACTTTTTGCCTTCACAGAATTTAAAAGCCTTAAAATTTAATAACAATAACAATGTTTACGATAAGGACTAGAAACAAAAACCATGTAAAGAAAGGACGAAGATAAATACATTCAGAAAAGAAAACAGATGATTACTGCATCGAAATATTAATCAATATTAGTAATAATAATGTCAAGAAAGTAACGTTCACGTTGTCAAATACGACATTATAGAGTGCTAACTCTGAGGCTCAGTATGAAGTATCAATTAACTTCTTATTTTTTTTCCCAAAGTCTCAAAAAATAGACAACTAATATTATATAAATAAAAGTAAAGGAGAGTTTCAAAAAACAGATCATGCCAAATCTTATAGATAATAGAAAAAGAAGAAATATTTCAAAATCATTGTACTTGATCTGGATACAACG